>OENM01001338.1:0-29476 GCA_900239745.1 Rotaria magnacalcarata | reverse complement strand
TAAATTTTCTGACAGATCTATACGAAAGTTCTTTCATGCATATTGCTCTTGACGTTGATTAGTTAGCAGAATTTCGAGATAAAGTTAAATACTATAATGATGACTGATGATATTTTGTACATTGTTATATAGAGATTCTTGTTACTCTGTTGTAAGCAAATTAATTTTAATCCCATAGAGTTGCCTAAGTAATCCAAGGGTTTTGAATTTTAAAAGAAGGCTTCTTGCTCTTCGTTGATTTGATAATAGTTTGAAATCATGTGTTTCTAAATGAATTTAAGATAGGAATAAGAATCGTTAGTAACATATTGTTACAGAATCGAACTTCCTCAGAACTTACTGCTAAATACTCCGTGAATGCTCAAATAGAAGAACAAAAAACGGAATATGTATCGATGTAAATGTACGAATAAATTTTGAGATACGACAATAATATATCAAAATACCAATAATACATTTAATCTTCTAGGATTGTTCAACAGTAAAGTCTTTGACCTAATTCTCATAAAATTTGATAAAGAGGTTATTCAGAGAGTAAAACAGTACGTGATTAATATCTCCTGTTTTATATTTCATTTGATAAAATTTTAATTAATATTGAAATCAATAATGCTGAGTTTTTTCATGGACTAATCATACAATCTAGATGTTTATTTTTAGATTTCTTTCACAATTGAATGCGAACATTTTTTTTACATTATTCTATCAAATCTCCTGCTGCGACCTCTTGAAGAAAATATGACAAGTTTAACGTCATGATAATATGTGTCTGTATTTGAAAATCAAACATCATTCATAGAATTTTTATCATGTTAAACCAAAGAAAAATATCCGTTCTTACTGGTTAAATGAGTCTATTAAAAAGTTCGAAAATTTAGAATAAATATATAAAAATGACGATGTTTTCTCTTGCATATCATATAAGAGAATCATATTTTATTTAACTTATTAATTTACCTATACTCAATATAATCACTTAGCTTAAAGCTACACAGTATAGACTCAAATGAAAATTTCACTCTTGCCATAATAATAACGTCAACTAATGTTATCGAGAAATTTTTGAATTCCAGGACTGTCTTAATCTTATTATTTCTTAATGAAGAGATTTGACAATCAAGTATTAAAACAGACAAACAGTAAGATTCTATTGCACAATTATCTCAGTGGTTATTCGTCATAAATCCCGCTAGAATCAAATGCACTTTAGACCAGAATTTGCAATTTATACTCCTCGGTGTGACAGAATAGTGTTTAGCCAGTGACATTTAGTTATGAATCTAAAAATAACTACATCGAAAGATTGACATTTTAGAATAAAGAAAATAGAGTCTGTCTAAACTCAGTATTGAATGGTATACGATGTTCGGTTGCTGTATTACATGATTGAGAATTACAATTGTACACAGCGAAATACAGAATTAGTTTGAAGTCTTATAATGAACTATGTAAACTATCGTATTGCTTGTTATTCCATATGGAGAAATGTGATCGGGATATGGCGCCGTGTAATACACCTATATTTGGTAACTTACACTCGTTCACGAGCGCATTTGTTCAATTTGAGATGCTTATAAAAACAAACGTCACGATCATTGTTATTAAATTCTTAAATGGTTTGATCGATATATTCAGTGTTAATATGTACGTGAGGATGTGATGTAACAATTTTAAGAAGTTAGAGAATAAGCTCTGAATATATAATTATGATCAACGATGACTGCACTGAATTATTCGATAGTCATTATTTTTCTCGTGCAATAGAAATCGTTTTAAGTAAATAATTATATGGCCTCTGTATGAAACAATACAAATATAACTCATGATGCATTTTGAACATGAAGAACACAAACAATTGTATGAATATGAAATACGAAATAAACTTAAACACATTGTAATGATTTATTAATCAACAAAAAATTCGATTGAAATTTTGGAAAACAAAACAAGAAGATCTGCAGATGTGAATAGGCAAATATTATTACTCAAATGTTGCCTTGTCAAAATAATTTAGCTTTTTAAACCTGAACATCAATCTTTTGTCTTGAGGTGAATTCGAGTTATGACTCTAGTTCTATTAATTATAATCAGCTGATGTTATTTCCCAAGCATTATTCTCGAGAAATTAAAAAAGAAAGCTTTCTATTAGTTTCATTATTTGAATAGTTTTATTTATTTTTATCAGAACCTTTAATTCAAACTAACGTAAGTAAAATTAAGTAGACAGCTGTAGTTTTGATCAGGTCTGAGCTCAAGATGATATCGAGATAAAGTTTTAAACTTGATTTGCTGTTAAGTTTCATATTATTTACAGACTCGCAGCTAGATCGATGCAATATGGCTCGTTTAAAAATGTCGCGTCACTTGCACACTGTTTGTCGAAGAAAAATAATGCCTAGAATTTAAAATCAAGAGCAAGATGTCCTAATTACCGGCCCGAAGGTCAATACTAACGGAACCGACTTTTTTTTATAACAATGGAATATAGCGAGCAAGAAGAAACAGTTTCTTAATAGCATTATTAACAATATCAACATTCTCATGAAAATGTAAATCGCCTGAATATTTACTTTCATGTTTTGCATAAGTATGTTTGCAACTTTTACAAAAAGATAAATGATAATATGCTCGATATCAAGAGTGATAGATATGAATGTATCGATTTGTCCCAGTTGTCATATGATGAAGACATAAAAGTATGAACTAATTTGAGTTCATCGAATTACATAATAGTTCGTTAAGAGCTTCCGTATATATATATACATAACAAATGTGTACGACATGCTTCGTTGTCATTTAAGCCAACCACCAGTGGAATATTAAGCAGAAGAAAGTGATTGAAAAATCAAAGAAAAAGAAAAACCGAAGTCAACAACAATCGAATAGCTACCAAAATAAATAAAAGAAAAAACTATCGGTGGCATAAAATCTCTCAACGAAATGTTAATAATCATGAGTCAGATCGTTTCCTAGCAATCGATTATTACTGGAATTTTAATGTTCTGCATTTGGTATTCGAATATTATCAAGGCAAAACAAAGGTATAGAAGTCCTGCGCTTCAATTTCGGCGCATAAAAGTACTCAGCTATAGTTCTCTAAAATAAAATTTCTGAATTCTTTACTCAATCAACATTGTATTTAATTAGTATTCAAACGAACGAGGCGGATATATGTTTATAAGAAGTAATTTCATTCAATTCTAAAAGTAAGTCTAATGTTCTCTTTCATGTTTAATATAAATTTTACTAATTACCTATTGAAATCCAATAGTTGCTTGGAGAGCATGTTCTTATCGTGTTTAAATAGGTCTTGAATCGACGAGATTTATTGAATGATCGATTACATTTTAAAGTAATCTATTCAGTCTCGATGTTTCCAGAGACGCATAAAACAAATGAAGTCAACAGTTCGTTCTATTCTACTTCATATCGAATCGTTGATCTCAAGTGGCTAGTTATGATTTTATCAAAAAGAAAGAAATCAATTTTTCTACTATAAATAGCAAAATCATATTTTGATGGTCCTATGACATGAAAAAAATTATATTACTTGTTGATTGCTTTAATGAAAGAAAAACATTACGAGTTGTTTATCGCGTTAGAATTGATCTGTCGCGACGTCAATAATGAATTTTTGAAAGTTCAAAGAAATTCAAGTATGTAAAAGACACAAATACGATCATTAATCGTATATAATTCACTTACACAATTCTTCAAAAAGAACAAAAGAAAAATAGAAGACTCGTCAGAATCAGAACATTTTATTTGTTATCAATAGCAGATCCCTCGATATCGATCTTTCTTTTTTCTTCTTACTCATAGTATTTCTTAATTCAACATTATTGTAATTTGCTGTATAGTCATTAGTTGTTAGCATTTGAAAATGTCATTCGATCGTTCGTTTTTTTATCCTTGCATGTCATCTAAGTCATGGTAAGAGAGTAAGAATAATTAGATTTTATGATGTAACATATGTATGAATGTGTCATCTTCATTTTTATATGATATTCATATTTCAACAATAAAAGTAGTGTTTATTAAGATTGAAAAGATCTTCTACTTTTTTTTTCTTCTGTTCTTTTCTAGTAAAATAATTTATCCTTCGCTACAAAAACTAATCATGTTGTATATCCATTTGTATGACCATAATCGTTTTATAAAACGTTATATGTACAATTGAAATTGTTGCTGGCAGACTATGGTCGTTTTTATTTTTTTTTATAATTTATTCTATGCAGAAAAAGAAACAAGAAAAAATTTAGAAAAAAAAATGCCTATTATGAATCATATTATATTATAATTATCATTTAACATTTCTATTATATGAATAAATTCTAATATTCATGTAAGAAGGAAAAATTATTTGTGTGAAACATTCCTTTTTTTTCTATCTGTCATAATATAATTATAGTACTTTTTTTTAACCTATAACTAAAATTTGGTACAAAGGTTATTCAATTTATCAAATCTATTGTTTCTCAATTGCACAATAATTCGCGACCTTTGTCGCTCAATCCTAGTAGTAGTTAATAGTTGAACAACTATCTCATTGTTCTATTGCATCATTAAATTGATAATAACAACTGTTCCTCTCAATAAGCATTCAAACGATAGTATTTTATAGATTTCCGGCTGTCAATCGTTGCCAAGATTATAGACTATTGTTTCTTTGTTATTTGATTCTTCTGTGTTACTTGACACATCGAAAATGTCTCGTTTGACTAACTTCTGATGAGTCTTTTCTTCTTTCTTCCTTTCTTTCTTTCTTTCTTTTTTTCCTCTTCTTTTACAAATCATTATTCGACTGATGTAAAAGTAGATTACATGGAACCACCATTTACTATTGTGCTATTTTGCCTTCTTTCTACACTCGTCTTCTCCCACCTGCATGACATAGGTAGAGAAAAGAAAAAGACTTTTCTTTTTTGTGGTCTGCTGTCACTTGCTTTTTTCTGTAAGTAATTAATTTAGTGTCGCTTCTTTTTCTCCTTCGAGGAAACCAATACACGATATGTTGAAGGTGATGATGGAATGCAGTAAAGAATGGAAAGAAAGAAAGAAAGAAGAAAAAAAAAGAAAGCGAACGAATGCATGTGTCGTTCATTTTTTTTTCTTTTATTTCTACTGTCTACTTTTAGCTGATAGTAATGTTTGATGTCGGCAGTAATACAACTACAAAATAAAAGTGTGAGAGTAAGAACAGACGTCAGTCCGCCTTTGTCCACTTCAGATAGACAAATACACACACATCATCATTATCATCGAACGGAAACGAGTAATACCTATGGAAGAAAATTTATTGAATGAACTGGAAAATTTCACATCTATCAAATACCTAGATGACGTCACCAATAACAATTGTTGCAATGATGGTGATCAGGTTTGTTTCTATGAAAATATTTCAACTGGAAAATTTAATGATTGAATTTTCTTTTGTTTAGGATAGTTCACTAGCTCATCAATTAGCGATTAAAGATCGGCAATTGATCTTAGCAGCCAAATGCGGAAAAGTATTACTAGAAGAAAAAGATGAACTTGAGCGACAAATAGAACTGATGAACAGAGACTATCAACAACGAATTGATGTATAGTATTAGTCTCTTGGAACAGATATTAATTGACATTAATATTCTTTTTCATTTCACAGGTACTTGAACAAGAACGACATGAATTACGTTTACTTCTTGAACAAGTCCAAAGTGAATGTGATACAAAGGTAATTGAAACAAACGAAGATAAATTTGAATTACGTCGTCAGTTAAATGATCTACGCCGTGAACAACGAATGCATGATGAACAGCAAACACAAGCAATACGAGAATTAACAGAAATCAATCACAAGCTTTCACAAGATTTTCAAGTCGTACGTATTTATTTAAAAAAAACAAATATTTTCTGTGTAAAGATAAGATAAAATTTTAAAAATATATGTCTCCTATCAAATAGAGTTGTACAAATGAATCAAGATTACAAGAACAATTAAGATTATTACGGCAACAAGCTGATACTGCAAGTCAAACAAATACCGAGCAGACACAAGACTTATCAAAAATAAAACAACAGGTAACAAAATGGCGACAAACTAAAAAAAAGAGCTGCTTAATATGTTTGTCAAAAAAAATAATTCATAACAATCCTTTCTTAATAATAAAATTTATTTAATTTTATTCTCGTATAGAACAATGCATAGTTTAAGCCTTGATTCGAGATGAAATTCTATTTTTGATAAATATAGTTTCTATTCGCATATTTTACTTTTTCTCTTCATCGAAATAAATCAAGAGTAAAATTTAGTATAATGAAGTTTGATTCAATCTATTCTTTAAACTAACCTTTAATAAATGTCAGTCTACTAGACTCGAATACCTTGATAACAACTGAATACATTATCATAAATTAGAAATATTTACAATTTATCTATAACCTTGCGTCAATTTTGTTTTTTATTAAATGAACAGACGAAAAGAAAACTTCGAATGATATCATTTTTCAAGTTAAATGTCTGAATAGCTAATATGAGAAACAATATCGCGTAGTTAAACACAAAAATCAATATTATTTTCGTCCCCTTTTCCTGTATCGAAAAATCAGATTTCAAATATAACTAATATTTAAATTTGCGATTAAACAAAAATTCATTGAATAATAATATTCTAGTTCGATAATCTCCATTGTCAATACTTGCAACTCGAACTTGATCATCACCTACTACTCGAAGAACATGACACATTAACACATAAACTAGATGAATGTCAACGAAAATGTATTATAATTGAAGATGAATGTCGTTCATTACAAGATATAGTAACTGTCTAATATTCATTCATTAGTTTTCATATAAATACTGTTGTGTTCCCTCTTACTAGAAATTTCATAATGAAAAAGAATTAAATGATGCACACGAATTGATTCACCGTTTATCACAATGTAATCCGGAAAATCGTGTACCAACATCGTTTATGCAAGAACTACAAGATGATTTTGGTGTATGTCCTAATAGTAATGCTCCGTTCAATTCAACTGTTATCGATGATGATCATGATGATAGCACTGAAGAACATGAAGATTGCCATATGGATGAGGATGATCATGTCGTCGAAATAGCTCACACACAAACTAATGCATCTATCAATGAAAAATGTCTTCTAGATGAATTTCTGCAAACAGAAGAAGTAAGAATAATTTAAATTCAGATAAATCCATATGATTATAGTCTTTAATTGATAGGTCATATTATATAACAGCAAGGACTTTTCTCCTTAGATAAACCTAATAGTCGTATCTGATAATAAAGTCGACATTCAAATGTTTGACTTCATCTTTTTCGTCTGCAGATGTAACCTAATGACTTTTGTAAAAGTCGAGGTCTAGATCTGTGTTATTTTTTGCTTTCGAAAGAACAAAGTTTGAACTACAAGATATCGTTCTAGATTTTTCAAACTCACACGGGGACGCTTTCATCCAATCAGACTCATCTTCCGAAATATTTTGATTTTGTAACGAAAAAAGAATATTTCCTGAAGGCATTTTATTTTAACTTCGTTTTTTCACTCACGTTACAATACTAAAAATATCTAATGTTTGTTTTTGTAATTCAGACTTTGACTTTTCTAAAAATAGATTTTAACTATTTGAACGACAAACATACAGCTAGATTGTTGACAATATGAAATTTTAATTTTGCATCTCTTTTTGTTTTAGTTTAAACGTGAAATTGTTCTTGTGTATAAACAGTTACGGTCTCTTTGCTTGGAATTAATTTATATTCATACACACACATACTCCAGTAATCTCTCAACATCATCATCAATCAGCGATACAGTTGATAAAGTATATGATCGTTTGAAAAATGGTTGTCTTATAAGTATATTGTTTGAATTGAAGAATTTAATAAGAGACATGATTGAACATGAAGATATGATTGTATGTAAAAATGAAAATAATACTTTACCAAATACAAATACAATAATACCCTCGCCATCCATAGCAACATTAAATAGTTGTGCATCAGCTTTTGATGATGTTAATCTATTCATTTTGTCCTCTAGCCCGTCAGTGTAATAAACAATTTTCAATATGTTTTTTTCCTATCTTTTCGTTCGTCTTTCTGCATATATTAATCTCTGTTTTTGTTGTTGCTGTTGTTTATATTCGATTTGTCTACAAGATTTTTTTGTACTTCATGCATTGAGCTTAATATATATATATATATATATACATATATTATAACAAGACACGGGATTATTCAGTTGCGTCGTAGAGAATCACAAACACTTTCTACACGATTAATTGATAATGCGACCATATTTGCATCAACTGGAAAATTAGTCAGAGTTAATAATATTGGCGTAACATCACAATGTTTACTTATTATGATCAAGAAGGAAATTTCTTGGTGAACAAGGAATTGAATTTATTATGGCATCACCTAAATAAAGATCTGTAAGTTTGATATGATTACATCAGAATATAAATAAATGCATTTTAATATAGATACAGATATTGAACGTGATGAGTGGTTATCAACTATTTGTTTTCTGTCTCAATCATCATGTACTCTGATAGATGATTAAAATACTCATGATTACGATGATGTTTGATTTAGCCAATGTTCGACGAATAAATAATGGAAATTTTAATAATTCAAAATTTTCATTGGAAGAACAAGATGCGATTTCTATGAAAGCAAGTCCCGACAAAGAACAATGGTTTACAAGATGGGCACGGCAAAACAATTAATTCATCATCTAGGTGAATTGCCCAACAAATTTATCTAACATCAATTTTTATCAAAAACTCTAATAACATGTTACGTAGAATTAATAAATAATAATCCCAAATTATTAACGTGTTTAACATTAGCTCATCTTGAATATATTCAACGCAATCAACATCGGATTGTTTTTAATGAACCAACATTATTTCAGGAATCAGTAAATAGAATACAACAAGATTCATCGAAAATGATTATTTTCTAAGTAACAAATGATCTTAAACAAATTCAAAATTGTGTCGAAAATGAACTGTATATAGCACAGAAACAAATTTTCGATAGTACACTTATAGAATTATTCGAATTACATAATCAAAATCCACGTTACTCATAAATGAATGTACTATATAAAGATGATCTGTCTTTTTTCTTTTCTTTTCTTTTCTATTCAAGCTTTGTATTTAAATTTCTAAATAAAGACTTTCATCTAAGATATTTTTATCTTTTCTGCGTGCCATTTTTAATACTCTTAACCAGATGATGTCTATACTTAATTCAAGGTGAATTCATCGATGTGCATCAAGTCATCAGTTGGTAGTATAGAACTTTCTTTAACATTTGATGAATATGATATATTGTATCGTTTATCTGACATAACAATTGTAAGTGAGTGATCATAAGGATCATTTATTGAAAGTTTAGCTACTAACAATGATGGTCAGTAAAGAAAATGTATGAAGTGGATCCATAGTTTTTAGGATCGATTGAAATGCTATTAATTATACTTCCATTTGACCTAACAGATATTGCTGAACTAAACTTTAATCAAGACATGCAGTTAATGTAATATCTAAAAATGTAGCAATCCATACCTAAATTATATCAATATTGCCTAACTTAATACAGCAGTATCTATTCTGGTGAAACGATGCCTTTAAAAAAATTGTTTAATCTAAATTTTGTAATTCAACATCTTTTAAATGAATTAAATATCTGAATTAAAAAATGTTCTGTCTTTTAATTCAATATATTTTCACTTTTAACAAAGGACTATCAATGAATTGATCGACTTATCTAATTAATTTGAACGTAATCTATAATTGATAAGTATACTTATCAATTAATTGAAAGAGTACATATGAGCTGGGAATGACGATAAGTGATAAGAAAAAAGTTAGTTTAAAAAATATCCTGAGTAGAGTGTGGGTATGAAGAGAAATAAGACCCACACCGTCACACGCCTACACTTCACACTCTCAAGATTTTTTTTCTATTACTTTAATAATTAATTGTATATAATTTTGTGTTGTTAGGTAGTGTTATTTAATAAATTAGACACAAATAAATTTTAAAATTAGATACAGATTGCTATATTTTTAGGTATTGCTCTATATTTACCCCTTTAATCAATTGTATGTTAATATTGGTTCAATTGGCAAATATAATACATGAAATTATACTTAATATATCATTTAAAAAGATAGTTAATATTGATTCAGCTTTGTGTTTTATTATATCAATACGATACATACTTATCTATTGATTCGATGCTTGGACAAATATTTATAATAGGTACCAGAGATGTTCACAGGGTGCCTTTTTGCACCCTGTCCTGCTCTGTTCTGTCGGTCTTCATGCAGAACAAGGCAGGGTACATTGCTGAATTGAAATAGTGTCTGTGTAGTCATTTTCGATACATTTTATAGAGGGTTTTTTAATTTTAAATTAAAATTAAGATAATTTTAGAATAATAGTAACATTCCTCCCCAAATAACGGAATAAATTAGTGTGCAATAAGAAGAAAAATGAATGATACAATATACATAATTAACCTAGACTCACAAATTTATTGTAAAATTCAGTTCAACAAAAGTTTTACAAAAATAACAGCAGAAAATAACCCAGGTCGAGCTTTACGGAGTCCGTATACGGATAAAAACGACCCGTGTACGAGCGTAAACGAGCGTATACGACCGTATTTTATCGTATTACCTGACTCCGTATTACGACTATGATTCTCCGTGTCGTGATACGGTGAAATACGGTCGTATACGATCAAAAACGAGCATATACGACCGTAAATCACCGTACACGACACGGAGATTTACGGTCGTAATACGGAGTCAGGTAATACGGTCGTATTTTACCGTATACGGTCGTTTACGACCGTGTTTATTTGACCTGGAAAGATAACTACCATGAGCAAGAAAAAAAAACTAACAATAAGTAGATAATTTACTTTTTATGTGAATGTTTTTCCGCTGATCTTACTAATAAAATGCTTTCTAGACTATCTGGTTGAAGATTTGTTCTTCTTTCGTTCAAGATCCAACCAGCTGCGGAAAATTCTCTTTCCACATTTGTTTGTAGTTGCAGGAATTGAAAATATCGATCAAGCATACTTTGAAAGATATGGAAAAGTTTCTTGATGATTTTTCCAAAAGTCTAACGGTTGCTTTGTTTCTTTATTTTTATTGAATTCAAACAATCGATATCGATCAAGTTCATTGCCTTTTTTTTATAGTATAATCATATTCTTCACTTTCATTTCCGCTACTGTTATTATCAGTAAGCTCTTCATTTAAACTTGCAGATTCAAATCGCGCAAAAACATCGCTTCCTGCTTTAAGTCCTTTTTTGGTGGTTCGATGAAGTGTTGTTGTTGTGCTTGTTTTTCACGTAGTTTTTTAATTTGTCCTCTAATATATTCAAAGCACTGTTGTTGTACATAATTAGGCACTTTTTTCAAATCAGAAATTCAAATAACTGAGTTTTCATTTTGCGGGGTATATCTCTCACCCTACGCTGTGAACATCTCTGATAGATACTCATAACGAACAAGTCGAATTATGGTATGATAATGATTTATTCAAAGTGTCTTTCATATGGTTTACTTGTGCCCGGTAACAATAATGTACGTCGATTATCTTTATTTAATTGTTGTTGATTCATTGAATTATTAACCAAAATAAGAATTGGAAACAATCGTATTAAATATTGTTTGTGATGAGTTTTACTATCGGTTATATGAGTCCGATTGATTTAACAACACATGTATATAGTTCTCTTAAACGTTTAACACCTAGTAAACACGGAGAATATCTATGAGAAGAAATAGAAACATTATAGGCGATAGTCTAACTGACATCATTTATATTTGATCATATCGTTTTTTTAATTTTGAACAACGAAAAATAAAATTTCATTTTACTATTGGCACATGTTGAATGCTGTGCAAAGCACTGTATTCAAAGTCCACGCTTTTTATGGTGCAGTGATCTTGAGAACGGAACTTCGTCTTGTGCTCGTTGAAACGACATTAGTGATGCACTCATTCTGTTATAGAAAAAGTCAGTCACATTTTGCTTTGGCTTCTTGCAAATCAATGGGATCCTTTTTTTCTTGTAGGCTTTGATTACTCTATAGCGCGATCCTGCTAGAATGACTACTCTTATACTCGTGAAGCTCATTTAAAATCCTTCTTATCTCTCCTTTTTACACTACTTACTATTAGTTTAATAGTTCTTCAGTACTTCCAAATAACCTCTGTTTCTTTCGGTATCAGTGGCTAGTTTACGATGATCACTGTAGATGGACGTTGAGTATGATAGTTTTTCTTGGCATTTATCCAGGTTATGCTGTTATGGAAAATTCATTAGTTGATAATTTCGTAAGTAAACTATGAAGATATTAAAATTTCAGAAAAGTAGTAAGTATTGCGTGTAAACACTACTGAACGTTCTTTCGACCACCAATACTTTGGAACTTACGGTAAATAATTTGTAAATTTTTGTTGAAATCAAGAAATATAAAAGTTTTGATGCAAATTATTTTCAAAAAGATATTTTTTGCCCAAGAAAAGTTCGATTATATGTTTTCAACAAGCTAATCAATTATCTAAATTTCTGACTTCTATAAAAATGTTTGATTGAAATGTATACCTCAAGGTATCACGTGAGAGCAAATGAAGAATGTTAATTCGGCGTATAAGGCTACTTTTAGAATAGAAAACTAAAATAACACAAAATACATTTGACCATACGTATTTATCCATTAACGTTTTGTAACATCTCAAAACTGAAAAAAGACCAAGCTAAAAACAGTATTTCAGTTTATTTTATTTTATTTTAATATTCACCGCCTATTTATATGTCAATTAATTAAACTTGAGATGATTATTTAGGTGCGGACATTGAGAAAGACAGATGAATCGCCGAATCTCGCATTTGTTAAAATCAAATCCAACTTGTCACCATTGTTCAGATCACCCGATATTACAGAGGATGAATTCAAACCTGTTCTATAAGTCTTTCGGCTCTGAAACGTTCCGTCTGCATTACCAAGGAGCACACTCACGGCATTGTCCCAATAATTTGCAATTGCCAGATCCTGCTTTTTATCGTTGTTAAAATCAGCTGCTATCACAAATACTGAAGTAGTTTCCATTTCCATTGTCAAGAACTACACATACTATGTAATTATCGCTAGTCATTGTCAGATCTAGTTTTCCATCGTTATTAATGTCAGCTGATATAATTGATTCTGGGTTTGAGCAAACATATGTTATCACTATTGAAATCAGACGATATCACATAATATGGTCTATTACCAGCTTCGTAGCTATTAAATATCTGAACGCTTCTATTCCCATCACCACGCAGTATACTGATTGTATTGTCACCGTAGTTAGCTACGATAAGATGTCACAGAATATGGAGTTTTACCTACTACATATGGCAGTTGAGTTTGGAAGCTACCATTGCCAAAACCAAGCACTACATATATGGCGCTGTCATCTGTGGGTGTGGATTTATTTGAAAATTAAACCCACACCCTATAAGTGCTTCTCGTTTTGATTTCATAGAAGTTGAATTTTAGGTTTGGTCAAAATTAATATTACTAGTTTGATTTTAAAATGATAAAGAATAAGGTATTTGATGAAGTACCACTTTACATTTGTGATGGCGAGACAGAAATCAGAATAGAGTAAACACAAATAATGAAATTGAGCGAAAGAAATAGGTCGTCACAATGCTGGCATGACAGTAATGAATCTTACTGGCGTAGCCCATCTGAGATTTAAATGTGGAATTCGTATACATATGCTTTAAACTCACTAGGCTAATTCAAAAATAGGTTACCTGAGAATCCTTTGTGAAAATCTATCTTATTTTTAAGATCCTTGATTATAGAATTACCTATTTGCTTATGTTTGTAATGATGAAGAGAGACAAAGTGCACTAATTACAGGGACCAGTCAGTAGTTGAAGCAGATTTTAAGTATTGATGTCTGTATATTCCGTTTGTCTTATGCATGAAAGATGCTATTTCTGTAAAAAAAAAATATAGGTTCCAAAATGTGTCGTTACTGTTTGCTAAAGAATACCAAGTATATTAAACCTTATTTATTCATGTGAAATAAATTCCATCATCATTTGGATAAACTCTCATCGGCTCATGAAATGAAACGCTTTTTGATCTAATCAGATTAGCTCCATTGAATTTTCTTCACGTTCAACCAACTGATTTTTCCTCATTGACAGATTATATTTTATGAAAATAAATCAAATAGTGAAAAATAAAAGAGATTCCTTCAAAATCCATCGATTCGATCTCCTGTAAATATTTACAATCGTCAAGAAAAACAGATAAAGCATTTTCATTGTAATGAACATTTATCTGATCGCTGTTCTTCAATAACATTAAAACTGTCTTCTATGCCATTGTTAGACGGCACATTTGACTCGATCTTCAATTAAAATAAAATATATTTAAGAATTCATAGAAAAGTTTCGTACTAACCGAATCATTAATCCATAATAAAAATTTGTTCTGTTCCCTTCTCCATGTAAATGAGCATGCATTATGCTTTAGACGTGTATTTTCCTTTAACCACTCTGGCAACATGAATTGAATCTTCTCTTGACATTCAAATACGCCATTGTCAAGATGTTGAAAACTATTAATGATTCGATAAATTAATCTCATTGAACTCACATGCATAAATAATCGCCGGATCGACGGGAATATCCTAGAAAGTTGTTTGATTTGTGTTCGATTTTTTATTTTAATCGTATTTTGAATATGTAAATAACGAATAGTTTTAAATGGAAATAATTGATTAAAATTATTTTGTGAGATTGTAAGATGATTAATGTGTGGATTATGTAAAAGGATATCACCAAGAATTTTATTAGAAATATTTTCATGAATGATTAAATGGCGAAGATGAATAAATTGATTGATATTATCAATAGATGAAAGCAGATGTTCATCAGAGAGATCAAGTTGTTCAAGATTGTAAAATTTATTTAGATTCTTTAATAAAATATTATCATCGAGTTGTATTCGTTTAGTTTTCGAATAAAACCAATTACAATCAGGTGACGTAGATAAAGGTGGAAAAGTTGGAAGAATAAATGCTTGTTCATCATAACAAGATGTTGTATAAATACCATGTGTTGTAATGAATATGTACCATTTTTTAACGTCCAGCCAAAACGGTGTAGAGAAGCTTCGAAAAATTTCATCAACTAATTCACTTTGATCGATTAGCGGATGATTGTCGAATTCAATGATAAAATGAAAAGTGCGCAGTCGGATTATTGCAGAACAAGTTTCCCAAAGATATCCGTTTGCTAGATTTTCTGCTAATCCTCGAACATTTAATGTTAAATGTGTTAACTTATGAAAACGATATAGAAGCTGTTGAATTTCAGTAAATGTTATCGTTGTTTCGTCTAGAGATCATAGGAAATGTTGAATCTTAACGAGAGAACTTACAAAAAAAAAAAAACTCACGTACGAGCTTTCGAATCTTTGTACTACTTACAGATATCAATATTTCATGCTTTATAACCTATTAGAATGTTTTTGATCTATCCTTTGCAATTGATATTCTCGATACTATAGCAACTATCAACGTCTTCCAAGTAGATTAGATTCAGCTAGGCGATTTATTCCGAGGAACAAAATTTCTTCAAATCTATTATTTGACGCCCGGATCAAATCTTATCATCGTAATTTTCATACTTTAATAATAAGCATTGAAATTTTCCGAACTTATTCTAACGATAATATAGAGAAATTTTAAATTCAATCCGTAATCTTTCTTATTAAATAAATAAAAAGAAGTTCTTACGGTTTAAAGTAAGGTCAAGTCGTTGTAACGACGACCAAATATCTGAATCGGAGAATAATTGTAATTGATGATTTGCTTGAAGGTTTATTTTAAGTGAAACAAGAGCTGGTACAATCATTTGTAGGCGGCGTAATTCCAAAAAATTACAAATACCAGCATTTAATTCTTTCAAATTACGTAACGGCAATGCAACATTATGATCAAATATATCTCCATACGAAACTGAAAGATGTTGAAGAGACTTCAATTGATTCAATACTTGACCAAGTAACAAAGATTGATGGGATCGGCATTCTGTAATTAAGGAAGTAAGATGTGGAAGTTTAGGTAAATCAGATAGTATAGGATTTATATCTTCACTAGTTACAGATATAATTGTAAGAACTCGAAGGCTAATGAAATCTTGAAGCTTAAATCGATTGAAAAATAGTTCAACTTGACCGGGCGTTTTTGAATCATTGGATAGTGTCAATGATATAATTCTGGGTAAATTCAAATGATTACAAACAAAATCAAAACGTGTTTTCGAAATCGATTGAAAATTTATTTTTTGATAATTGTAATTGTTTACAACAGCATCTAAATAAGGACTAACATAAAAAAATGACCATATAACATCACAATCGGACAGGAATTGAAAGATCATGTGAAGTAATTCTACTGGTAAACGATCGAAATACGTCGTCATTTTCAGAAAGTAGCAAATAAAAATCGAAAGACAATACTTTTTGATAATAAAAGCAGCAAGAGAAGTAACTTTTCCATAATAATATTCTTTAATATTTACATCATAGATAAGAAATAAATAGTTTTTTCTGTTTGACCTACTAGAAAAAATGAAATTAATTGCGATAAAGTTTCTTTTTTTTATCAATAATAAAAATCAACTAAGACAATCTATTACAAAGAAGGAAAGGAAAGCAGAATCTATTGCGCAAGTTTTTTTTCTATTTTAAAAACAAAAAAGTTGGTCGTAGCGAGATTAGTTGGCAAAAGTTTTGAAATTTTCATTTTCGATTAAATTGTATTTTGCCTTGATTTTGATGGTGTTTTATCATGAAAATATTTAATATAAAAAAGATAATTGCTGGAAAATAAACAGCAGGTAAATCGACCCAGAACATACCCAAACGTATTCGTCCACTAACTACTTCATGAATATGTACGAACATATGTAAAATATAAAATGCTGTGTTCATTGTAAATAATGGTAAACGATAGGGCACCTTAAATGCAGCAAAAACAAGCCCAACGCCAAGAAGTAAAAATACACAACCAAGATCACGTATAAAATGAACATTGACGGGACCAAATTCAGGAACGCCAGCTGGTAAATTGTGATACCAATGTACAGGTGCAATTATTACCCATAAAGAATGCAGTATATTTAATGCTGCAATTATTAAACAGATTACTGCCCATCGATCGTAGGATTTCGATTTTAATGATAAATTAGTGTTCGTAGTAACAGGTTCCTGTAATGGATTTAACGATTCAGCACTTAATGAACGTCGATTCATTTTTGATTTTAGATAGCGTGTCTAAGAAAAATTCAATCTAATATATTTGTTTTAATTCAACAAAATATAGCTACAAAAATCTAAGTAAAAAAAGGCACACTCTAAAAAATCAAGATACATCAAGTATACAAGTAAGACGGTTCATGCGTTTAGACAAGACACTTTAAGAAATTTCTGATTGGTCGCAATACGTCTTGTTAAGACATTTCAAGTGTCAACGGATAACCGATTTTAGACACTAACGTGTCTTAAAGTTTTTCGATTGGATCATTTACATCTATCTAAGGAAGCGTCTTGTAAATGCCTTTTCTAGACACTTCATATCTAATCTGAGGCTCACTAATTCTAGAATAGATATACGATTTCATATGAACAGTAGGCATTTTAAAAAATATTTTTTCACAAATTTCATTTTCAGTTCAAATTTAATACAGTAATTTAGCAAGCATTTTTTTTTAAAATTATGATACTATTTTTTCTAATTTCATGGCAAGTGTAAAAAAATATCATAATTTAAAAAATAATATTTGTTTAGTTACTGTGTTAAATTTGAACTGAAAATGAAATTTATGAAAAAATATTCTTTAATATGCCTATTGTTCATATAAAATCGTATATCTATTCGAGAATTAGTGAGCCTCAGATAAGATATGAAGTGTCTCGAAAAGTCAGATCTTAGAAAAATGGAGGAAGCGGAGCATTTGAAAAAAATTGAATTTCAAAATTGCATCAGTATTTTTAGTGTATTTGATTGTCTGGTGCATGCCTAATTGAGTCTTATTTTTGCTTAACTTGAATCACAGTTGCATTATGAATCAAAGTGCTTTTCAGAAAATCTTAATTATAAAATAGATTGTACTAACAATGGAGGTGTTCGTACTGTCCACGAGAAAAACAGCATATATTAAGATCAAATGAAAGCTCTCACCAGCAAATTAATAATTTTAAAATATTAGCTGCTGTTGGCTAGCCTAGAGAGAGATATTCGATTTTTCAGTGAATTTTCTTTGCAGGACCCGCTTTTCCAGCAAAGTCATATTCTCGAATTTGCACCTGAAACTTTGTATGCATGAAGGTCTTAATGAGACTAGCTCACAGAAAAAAATTCAGAAGTTTTGGACAAACTATATCCGAGATATGAGTCTCTCGAAGTATTGGCGATTTTCTATAGAAGTTCTATATTTTGAGAGACTCATATCTCGGATATAGTTTGTCCAAAACTTCTGAATTTCTTTCGGTAAGCTAGTCTCATTGAGACCTTTATGCATACAAAGTTTTAGTTTCAAATTCGAAAATATGACTTTGCTGGGGAAGCGGGTCCCGTAGAGAAAGTTCACTGAAAAATAGAATACCTCTCTCTAGGCTAACCAACAACAGCTAATACTTTAAAATTATTAATTTGGCGGTGAGCGCTTTCATTTGATCCTAATATATGCTGCTTTTTTCTCGTGGACTGTACAAACACCTCCATTGTAAGATAAAATGAACAGTTTTAATATTATTTAAAACAGATAGAAATCGCTATGTACATTTATATTAGAATTAAATAAAAAATAAAATAATTAATTTTTCTATAGAGCCATTCTAGATATGAGACAAGATTTTAATAACTACAAAAAAATGTCGCAAAAATCTAAAAAAATAGAATTAACTTTATACGATTATCTTTTTAAAAAAATTTTAACTTTCGATCAGAGTTTACAGTAATTCTTAAGTAGAGCAATGGCTGAAATCCACGTACACGACCACAAAAAGTGTGTTACCTGTTCAAAATTCAGAAGACAAAAATAATACTAAGATAGTTACTCGAAAAATAACATTGATATCTAGATGATAAAAGGTCTGAAAGTTTAAACATCGAAGAAAAAAATACATTACTACCTTGGTTTTCAAAAAAAAAAGGATGTAACTTTAATATATTCAGTACGATTTGTTTTCACTTACGAAAATAAACGAACAAAAAGACGAGAAAGAATGTAACTGAATGTAGGCGATACTCTAAAAAATCAAGACACATGAAATGCATAAACAAGACGGTTTGTACATTTAAGCAAGGCGCTTCAAACAGTTTCTGATTGGTCGCTATGCGTCTTATTAAGACACTGCAAGCAGCGGCGTAAATAGGGGGGGGGGGGGGGGGGGGGGGGGGGGGGGNCCCCCCCCCCCCCCCCCCCTGCTCTGAGACCTGACTTACGCCCCTGACTGCAAGTGTCAACGGATAACCGATTTTAGACAGTGGCGTGTCTTAATCGATGCTGATTGGAGTATTAACACCAATGCAAATTAGCGTCTTACATGCGTCTTATCTAGGTACTTCTACGAATCTATGATCCACTAATCCAAGAATTCATATGTTTTTATATGAACATTAGATATTTGAAAAAATATTTTCAATGACATAATTCTTTTAGGCTTACCTTGTGTTCAAATTACACCTAGCAGCTGGAATTTTTTGAATTCTGTGATATGAATTTTTTCATGTTAAATGAAATTCATCAAAAATGAGAGTTATTAAAATAAAATATTTTCGATAATATTTTATTCGAAAAGCGAATCACTTTTCACGAATTGCATGTAACATGATAAAATTCATATTACAGAATTCGAAAAAAAATACCAGTTGTCAAGTGTAATCTGAACAGAAGTTAAGTCCAAAAAATTATTTTATTGAAAATATTTTTTCTAATATCTAATGTTCATATAAAAATATATGAATTCGTCAATTAGTGGATCACAGATTCGTAGAAGCGCCTGGAAAGACGAATGCAAGACAAGTCGACAAATAGAAAATTTTAAAGACTTTAGTATTTTTTTACATATACAATATTAAAATATAACGGTAAATAGTTATTTTCGATAATTTTTTATCATCTAGAAAATAAATGAATAGTTTAATAATAATTATAAATATATGAAGAAGAAAAAAAAAGAAAACCATTTTTTTATTTTTTAAGTCAATTCAGATATCGAATTAAGAGATGCAGGCCTGTTCAGATTTAGAAGCTGAGAATTAGTATTTCAAAAATCAAATTCATGCAATTTTGAACTAAAAACACTAACTAAAAAAATAAGGTGGTTCAGATATGGAAAAACTAGTTCTGGAAAGATTGAGATGCTAAATATTTTGAAAAAATTGAATGAGACTATTTGTTTCACTTATGAAAATACGTTAACACAACCACGAAAGAAATTTTAAAAAACTCGAACTATTGGTCAATCGCTTTAATAATAGTTTATGAGAAAGAGAATCTTTAGACACCTTCCTGTCTGTGGTCGCTATATGTCTAAAAACAAGACGTATTGCACGTCTGAATAAGACTTTAGACGGGTAACATGTCTCGTTAGACACATGGCATTTCTTACAGTATGCATCCGTTTCATTACAACGCCCTCATAGATAATCGTACGGCCCCAAACAGACCAAAAACATAAAACAGAATTAAGCAACATGATTGGTTAATTTACACTTAAGCCACCTTTTTGAGACGATTTAGTGGTTAATTCTGTTTTATCTTTTTGGTCTGTTTGGGGCCTAACTGTATGACAAGAGTAATTAATTGTATGGTATGTGTCAAGACGAACCTCAAAGAATATCCATAGATGTCACTTCGACTAAACAGGAAACATCATATTTTTGTAATAATAATACCACATCTTTTGTCTATGAAGTCTTCGGTCAACTTCCTGCCACAAAAATCTTTAGAAATACACTGGATTGTTATTCATCGTCTATTCAGATATATGCTCATGATTTCTATCGGTCTCAACATCAATTCAAAATAGAATAGAATTTTAAAACGCTTTTTAATAAGTTTGCTTATTTATTGATCAAAAAAATGTTTTTTAATCCATAATGATGCGATGATAATATAGAGAAAGAATAACCAAAAGTAATATCAACTATGTTTAATTCAAATAAGAATATTAAGTGCCATGCCGAAGCATTTTATAGAAACAAACACAAAACAACTGCAAAAACCATAGCTTCAATTATGGAATGTATTGGACATGTTTCCCTGGAGAAATAGAAATGTTTGTTTTGAAAATCTGCTCATGCATTCGAAGGCAATAAATAAAAGCACCAGCTGATTATTAAGATAAAACCATTTTAAATTGACATTGTTGGAAAAAAATCCATAAGGCCAATTCAAAGTAGAGATGCTGATCTAAAACATATTTTACTAGAGTTTCTTATATATAGTATAGTGGGAGAGTGGGTTTTTTTCTAGAATCGAATGATGAGATTGATATTTGACTTCGTTAATTAAAACTAATTGTGCAATACGAGTTGGAGTAATGTGAAAAAATAATTATTTAGGGGAAAAATATCCATTTAGATTTTATTGGCAAGGAAAAATGAAAATCATCTCGCTCGGAGGTACCAATAGTTTTTAAAAAGAATCCTAATATTCTTATACGAATGGTTCTATGTTCGAAATTTCGATTGTGTCTCTAGTAGTCAAGAAAAATTCTGTACAGAAACGGATCTCGTCCTAGTGGGTGATGACGAAAACTTGGTTTATTTTTGCATTCTTTTAGAATTATACTGAAGTCATTGTATATTTTTGACTACAAAGAAAATGAATAATTTTGTTGTCGTCCGATTTTATTTAAAACAATACGAAACAAAAGAATTTTTGACGGTGGCAAAGTCCGTGTAGTTCTATTTATAAACATATACAGAAAATGAGAATCTCACCGGATGAAAATGCAAAACAAAAAAAATTAACAAAGGAAGCATCATTTATCATTTGTTTTTTGACGATGATTTATAATTAGTTTCTGACGTGATTTTCGACAATAACCAATGAAATATTTCAGTAAATAAAATATTAAAAGAAACAATATAATACATGCAAGTACACATGGTATCAAGATGAGTAATTTAATACGAAATAGTAACCAAAACGATGATGAATCAAGCAAAAAAGAGGTAGAGGTCGATAGCAGACTAGAAAGAAAAATAAATCAATTTTTTCAAAATCATAACATACACCTTCTAGTATTAAATAAATTTTAGATACTTTTTTTCATCAATTTAGGTGAATGCTTCTTTTCGAAAATTGAAAATGACATTTATCAACTTCAGAGACAATTCGAGTCAAGACTATATAGATTGTTAAAACAGAGATTTGGGAGTTTTCGAATAGTTTCAATATTTCTATATTCCACAAAAAAACTATTTCAATGAGTATCTGTCTCTGTGGAAAATGTCAAGCTAAAATCTGAGCATTAACTTCACGGTGGCAATCAACAAACAAAAAGTGAATAGTCCAAAAAAATTTCAAGCTACTCATAAGCGACTAGAGTCTGGCTAAATATATATTCGGAGGGCTCTTTATAAAATGTCTTTACTCAATTCTGAAACCTTTCCCTGATCACATACTTAGCATGACAAGAAAAAGTATTCATGTGCAAAACTACAACTTTTTTAAACTTACGTTTCATTACTATTAGCGTCAAATTGAGAAGACATATCTGACAAAAAAAAATCTTTCAATCACATCTGACGGTAACAATCAAGAGCTCTCGATCAGAGTAGCATTTGATACATTGCTATCAATACACAATGTGCTCCACAAGACAACAACAACAATTCCTGTTTAGTTATATGTTAACTTCCAATTGGTTACTTCAAAGAACTGCTGACATCTTAAGCTTAACCTCTAGATTTAAAGCGTCAATGCACTTAAATAAAATCTTTAATATAATAAAAATTTCTTTAAAGTTATTGTTTTGAATGAGAATTCGAGTAGATTTTTTAATAATTTTTAAATTGATAATTACAAACAATCGTTCCACTATTTATCATGAAAAGTCCATTTTTTTTCTGTGGGGGTCGATAATATTCGCCTGTATCCATTTGCTTTTGAATTCAACCTAAAATAAAGAATACTTAGTGGAAATGGTACGTGTTAATTTATTTCTTGTTTCAATGCTAATTTTTCATTTTAATATCTATTTAGGCCGCCTCGCGACCTCTTGTTACTGTTTACGATGAAAAAGGTCAATCAACAGGCAAATCAGTTGTATTACCTGCCGTTTTTCGTGCTCCCATTCGTACTGATATTGTCAACTTTGTACATGATCAAATGAGACGTAACAAACGACAAGCACATGCTGTTAGCGATAAAGCTGGTTTGTTCGAAATGAAAAATGATTTTCTTTATTTACTTCTGTTTGTTTGTTTTTAATCAGGTGAACAAACTTCAGCTCAATCATGGGGTACTGGCCGTGCCGTAGCTCGTATTCCACGTGTTCGTGGTGGCGGTACTCATCGATCTGGTCAAGGTGCCTTCGGTAATATGTGTCGTGGTGGTCGAATGTACGCCCCATTAAAAGTTTGGCGCAAATGGCATAGAAAAATCAATTTAAAACAACGACGTTATGCACTTGTTAGCGCTATTGCTGCTTCGGGTGTTCCATCCCTTGTTTTAGCTAAAGGTTTATTCAATTATTTCTATTGATTTTCCCTCAGAAATAATGTTGTTTTCTCATTGGTTAGGTCATAGCATTGAAACTGTACCTGAAATTCCGTTGGTTTTATCCGATAAAATACAAGACGTAAAAAAGACCAAAGAAGCAGTTGCTGTTCTTCGTAAAGTCGGTGCTTGGGCCGATATTCTTAAAGTTTATGCATCAAAACATACCCGTGCTGGTAAAGGTAAAATGCGTAACCGTCGAACAGTCATGAAACGTGGTCCAGTTATTGTCTATGATAAAGATAATGGTCTTAAAAAAGCTTTTCGTAACATACCCGGTAAGTGCGTCTATTTTTAATTTGACTGCTCAGTCCTCTTATCTTGGGAGTACATACTTCTTTCCAATGAAATGTATCTCCAAAAACTGAGAGGAAAATTAAAAGCAATTGTTCACGTCTTCGGAATTATTTCTTTATTCATGAAATATTTCTTCTTCATTTTGAACAAACAAAAATGAATTATAAAATTTCAATAGCTAAAATTTTTTCAATCAAACAATTGGAAAAGTGGGCAGCCGATAGTTTGTCGAGTCTTATTTATCTATAAAAATTCTTTCTTAGAATAGAATATGAGATTTATTATATATTTCAGGTGTATCATTGTTGAGTGTTGAACGTCTTAATTTACTTCGTATGGCACCGGGTGGTCATGTTGGCCGATTTGTTATGTGGACCGAATCAGCATTCAAGAAGCTCGATGCTCTCTATGGTACATGGAATAAAAAATCTCAACTCAAGGTTGATTTTAAGTAAGTTGGTTAATATATTAGAGAACTTGTTTTTCTCTTCGTAGCATTGTTATCTAAATTCTTTCTGAATGCGACAAAAGAAAAAGATGATTGTCTTTTGCGTTTCGATCTACGGCTGTTGGTTCATACAATACTACTTGCCGATAAAAGGAAACGCAATAGAAAGAGAAGAAGACTCACTTGGTTGAATTTTCAAATTAATTTTTTACATATTATTCATCAAATATACTTCTTCAACATGTTATTTTTTACTTTTAGTCTTCCACAACCAATGATGACCAATAGTGATTTGGGACGATTACTCAAAGCATTCGAAATTCAAAGTGTTCTTCGTGCACCAATGTATGTGAAACTTTCCTTGTTCTTTTCCTAACTAGTATTTAATTGAATTCTTCTAGTAAACGTCAAGCACGCCGTAAGATAAAGAAGAACCCATTGAAGAATATTAGTTTAATGTCCAAACTAAATCCATATGCATCTGTACAAAAACGTCAAACACTCTTAACACAACTTAAAGGACGACGAACAGGTACAACAGCTGCAACAAAGGTAAATACTTTAGTTTATTGTGTTTTAGTTTTGTTAAATTTCTTTTGTTTAGGCTGCCGCTCGTAAAACACGCACACATGCATTAATAAAAGCAAAACGATTAGCAGGTGTTAACTTAGGCAAAACAGAAAAGGCTGCCGATGCTAAAAAGACCACAGCAACTAAAACAAAAACAACCGTAACAAAAAAATAATCGTAAACAATCGACGAGTATCACTCGTTTAGTTTCCGTTTTTGTTCTTTGTTTTTTGAACGTCATCTATAAATCTGTTGAACCTTGTTGTTATTTTTTACCGCGATAAAAAACAGAAAACAGCAAGAAGAAAAAAAATAAATGAATAAGAAGAAATAAACAAAAAATGAAACTAACAATAAAATGAATGCCTTTCTTGTTGCAAAGTTTCAACTGAATGAAATTCTTAGCATACAACATTAACGCACAATATCTCTCCATTTTTTTGTCATATTATTGATAATAAAAATTGCCAAGATTCTGATGAAAATAATTTTTGGAAGCTAAAAAGATTGAAAGTTTGATGAATGATTTATCATCAGAATTTTAAATTTCTGCAGATATACTGTACGAAAAATATAGAACATAGAAAAGCAAAAATATGTGAGAACTTTTTAGAAGAAAAGATACACCGAACGCTTCATCTTGTTCATATGGCCATCGAGTTTTCTTTTAATGACGAGTCGAAAAACGGCTAAGCATACAGTTTTTGTATGCTTTGCCAGGCGTTCTACGTAGAAAGACCTTCGAAAGGTGCAAAATTTCAAAATTTTTCTTCAAGAAATCGTATTGACATCTCGTGTACAGTTATTATGAGATGCCTTCAATATTAAGTCAGAAACGACCATACGATAACACTGAGTTCCAAGGGACTAGCGCATTGCAGGCTTGAACTTACAAACCGTTTCTGACAGAAAGACGAATCGCATTCTTTACTGGGTCCACACAGGAGTCTCAACATCAGAAGATGTAAGTCGTTGTTCTAAGCAATTATTAGATGAATGTAAATCGAACTCTCGTATGACCGCATTGTCACACTTACCAAAGATTGGTACACAAGAGCTGGATACATGATTGCACTTATAGTATTTCGAATTTGTAGACTCTTTAACGATTAACCACTTATATTCAACCGTAATACTATTACTCCTAATTTCAATCCTGTAGTTTTCTATCAATTCTAAACAGTACTATTGATGAATCAGTAAGATAAACGAAATCAATAATATTATTCAAATATTAAGTTTATCCGTTAAAACTGCTGGAATGATCAGCAGTTCATCAGAATGTATACGCTTTAAGTTTTACTAACAGAAGATCTGTGACAATTAAATATCAAGGTAATGAGGGTTAGCTTTTGAGTATTTGTAACAACTGAATAATTATTATTACCTTTGCTTTGCTTGTAAAAGATAACGATATTCACCTTGATATTCAATCGCAAAAGATCTCTTATGAATAACTATCAATATTTGAGTAACATTTCGGTTCAAACTCTGTTTTTTTTTCTTTTGAAATTTACGTAGTGTCTATATGTGTATCCACCGTTGTCAAAACCACTCATGTATCTTAAGACTGATTTCATTTATCTTTCAAAACCGAACCAAAATTTGATTAATATGCAGTTTCTTTTGAACTTAAAATAGGATTCAATTGAGTAAATCTTAGACAAAAGAGATAATAAGATTTTCTATGAAATGCAATGGGGAAAAGATCAGATTATTTTAATTTTAAGTCTTACTAATACATGAAACAAAGCGATTTCTGCATTAACACATGTAAATATTCTTTTTTTTTCTCCTATTTTCTTTCTTAACCAAGTAAAAGAAAAACATTTTGAGTGAATATTTGTTTCTTATTCTTATTCTACTGCGACGCTCTGTAAAGGTAGGCAATAAAAAATAATGTTATGCCCAAAACACGCATGAAACATTTTTCTGTTTTGCTTTTTATTTGCACTGTGATCAAAACTTATCCAGCAGAAAAAAATAACAATAGAAAAGTGAATTACTTTGAACTCTTTCTATAAGTAAATATGATATTGTAAGGAAAAACCAATGAGTACAACAGTTCGGACGAATAGTACGATTGAAGAAAATGAAAATCTCGAAACATTCTATATTATTTGTCTTGGCGATTCTATAAAAAACGAAATTCGACAAGAACTTCGATCTATTATCAATTATTTATTAGTATTCGAAGATGAACAACAATGTCTTCAATACATTGATTCTGTATCTAAATATGATCAAGTTATTTTAATTGTTAAAAGAAAATTAAGTCAACATTTTATTTCGCAAATTGTACATCTACAACAAATTATTTCTATTTATATTCATTCGAATGATAAAAATGCCAATGAACAATGGAGGAAAAGTTCCAATAAGGTTAATTAAGCAAAATCTATTTTGCTTCATAAAAATTCATTTTGTATCGTTTTTAATTTTTGTTTCAGGTAAAACAAGTGATTGTTCAACGAAATGAACTTGCTCAATGTATCCGCAAAGATTATAATCGACGACAATTTTATAATCTCGATGAAACGTTGCCAATGAAATTTTTTAATTCGAAAAAAACCGACGAAAAATTCCTAACTACTTCATTGAACGATGATTTTATCTATTCACAAATGTTAATCGACTGTTTAATTGGTACAACGTCATCGTCTAACGATAGAAATGAACTTGTTGCATTATGTAAACAACAATATAAAAATAATTCTGATGAATTAAATATTCTAGAAGAATTTGAAAAAGATTATTTGCCTGAACGATCACTATGGTGGTATACTAGACATTCATTTCTCTATCGACTCATGAATAAAGCATTTCGAATAGAAAACATCGATTTATTGTTACTATTTCGTTTTTTTATTCGTGATATTCGACAACAATTGATAGCGAACAAAGCCGCATCTGCCATTCGCGCTTATCGAGGTCAATTAATATGTAAAGAAGATTTGGAACTATTGACAAAATTTTCGGGAGAATTTATTTCGATGAATTCATTTCTTTTAGCTAGTTCTGATTATGAACAAACTCGATCTGCTCTCTTGTCATTCACATCGTCATATCAAGTCGAAAAAGTCTTATTTGAAATCAATGCCAATCCACAATCCGACAATCTCAGAGCTTTTAGTAATGTCACCTCGTTCAGTTACTACCGAAATAAAGAAGAAGTTTTATTTATGATCGGTTCAATATTTCGACTTGTTCGAATGGATCGTGATATCAATGGTATTTGGCATATCCAATTAAATCTATGTGCCAATAATGATCATCCATTACAATCATTTATTCAACAAAAAAAGAGCGAATTCGATATTTTAGATACAGATCTTCTTTCGTTGGGTTTTATTCTTGAACATATGAATAAATTGGATGATGCAGAAAAATACTATCGTTTTCTAACTAATCAATTACCTACAGATCATAATGATAGGAATCGATGTTATCATGCATTAGGTGAAGTAACTCAAAAGAAAGGTGATTATAATGCAAGTCTAAAATGGTACAAGAAATCAATTGAACACGACTTGCAAATGTCGAAAGAAGACGATCCAAATATTGCAACGAGCCATAATAGTATCGCTGTTGTCTATTCAAGAAAAGGTGATTACGCACTCGCATTAGAATCATATAGAAAAGCATTAGAAATCTGGAAGAAAACACTTGGTGAAGATCATCCAGATGTAGCCATGTGTTATAATAATATGGGTATTATCTATCACGAAGAAGGCAAATATTCTGATGCATTAGAGTTTTATCATAAATCATGGAATATTCGTCAGAAACATATCCCTGTGGAAAATCCTAGTTTAGGTCAGTTGCATGCATGTATTGGTAATGTGCATTGTCGTCTTCGAAACTATGATCTAGCATTAGAACATTATAATTTGTCACTTGAAGCCTTTGAAAAATCTTTTCTTTCACATTATCCAGCTGTTGCAATGGTACTACGAAATATGGGTCTCGTATGTCAAGCTAAAAATCAATATCAACAAGCATTAGTTTATTTGAAAAAAGCAGCGACAATCTATCGTCAATCAGTTTCTGCAACACATCCTGATATTGTGCGAATTGAGAAAACTATTCGTTATGTTTCATCGAAAATATGATATATTTTACCTTATACCGGGTGTCACAAAAGTTTTGCAACATTTCAAAAAAGTTAATTTTTTTTCATCAAATAAGAAAGAAAAAAAAATAACAATAAAAAGTTAGAAAAGCTTTAACATAATACTACCATCATCAACTGTGTTCATCAAAAATGAGTTCTCCTTCGTTCTTTTCGACTGAGTAAACTCTTCG
>OENM01001337.1:2128-29798 GCA_900239745.1 Rotaria magnacalcarata | reverse complement strand
TAGATCTGGACGAATCAGAAGTATCATTCATAGGTAAGGTAAATTCTTGAAGATTAACATTTATAAAGACAAAACAAAACAGCCACGAGTCATTTGCTCATTGAATAATATTGAAAGAGTCAGATCGACTATTTTTCTTTTTAGTAATATATTGTTTTACTTCAGTAGTATGCATACTACTCATTAGAGATAATAGAGAGCGTACTTGGCCTTGCGTTCGGATGAGAAATGTCATTGAATTTTTGTTTAAAGAAAAGAACGATTAAAATGGCGCGATATAATATACTGATTGAAATCAGAGTGTTTCTTTTTTCTTGTATGGAAAATTGTGTATTGCAATAGAAAACGAATTTTGAAGCTAGGAAATCTGAGAAGTACTCGTTATTTTTGAACATTGGAGTTTTTTTTCTTATTGAAACTATCGGTAATCTTACATTTATCTGGATCGTCATGATAGGGTGACTGTTTTACATTGGTTGCTACACTAACAGCTAATGTACGTGATGATTCTTCCATGAATGTACTCGCACTTGATGATGATGAATCATTACGCATTACTAATGCAGCAACAGCAGGTCTCCCAGTGGTTTGTTTTGGTGTCAATCTTAAGATAAAGAAAAGATTTCATTTTAACAAAAGCGAATTTCTTTTTTGTCTTACGAATTATGATTAGGTCTTGATGATTGTTGAATATCTTCAATGATTTTTCTTAAATTTTCAACACCTGTCGATTCGTTTTGAGTAGAATCTGTTGGTCGCATAGTTTGTTTAATTAAACTTGTTATAGTTCCATTTTGTGTTGGTGCTCGAATGATAGTCGATTCGTTTTGAGTAGGATCTGTTGGCCGCATAGTTTGTTTAATTAAACTTGTTATAGTTCCATTTTGTGTTGGTGCCCGAACGATAGTCGATGATCTTTTATCTTGATCGGAGTCACTGTCATTTGAACTAATTGATGATTGAGATTTCTGTTTAGTTAGCTTTCGTTCAAAATCAGCACTCAATGGACGAGAATCATCCCATGTTGGTTCATTTGATTTTTTATTCAGTAACGGCTGATTATGTAACAAGGCACCGACTCCTTTTGATTGCTGTTCTTTATTTAATGTTTTCGATGATGTTGACCAGAGATACTCTTCACTTACTGGTGATTGTACAATTGGAATTTGTGGTTGTGGAGTTTTATGAATAGGTGTAATGCTCGGATTAACTAAATTTTGAATACCGAGCGATGCTTTTTGTGCATTAAGCCGTCTAACAGCAGCTTCAATTGAATCTTCATCACTGTCACTATCAGCAGATTTTTGTTTCGTAGCCGTTCCTGTAAATACTGATGGAGCATTAAATTGTTGCGGCGGTTGAACTCTAAAGGCAGGGTTATCATCATCAGATTCTGCGGCTGATGTATCGTCCGATTCTGGAATGCGTGTTGCTATTCGAACAGGTGCTTCCTTTCTATAGGTTGATGATTTATCAAATGTCCATGAATTTGAATTTGAATCCACATGATCTGGATGTGGTAATGCATTAATCATTGCGCTCATTGTAACATTTTTCTTCGGCGACAACGGCTGTCCAACAGTGCGATTTGTAATAGAAGGTGATTTTCCACTCGATCTACTTGCTGATGAAGCATCGCTGTCTTGACGTTGATATTTTAAGAGCGATTGTTTTTGTGAAGCTAATTAAAGAAAAACATAATTGAGAAAAAATAGGAAAACAAAAAAGAGAAAAACTTACCTGTACCAGGCCTAATAAATGTGTTGTCGTCTGGTTGCAATGGATTGCCTTTCAGTAGAGCCGATACTGCTTGACTACTTGGTGCTGATCCATGTGTCTCAGGTTGCAATGGATTGCCTCTCAATAGAGCCGATAATGCTTGATTACTTGGTGCTGATCCATGTGTTTCAGGTTGCATTGGATTGCCTCTCAGTAGAGCCGATAATGTTTGATTACTTGGTGTTGATCCATGTGTTTCAGGTTGCAATGGATTCATTTTTATCATGGCAGCTAAAGTTTGATTTTCTTGTCTATTTATATGCATTGAAGGTAAATTCGAATTTGATGCTGGACTCGATGATCTACTGTCACTTGATTCTTGATCATCACCCAAATAACGTGCTGCTGAATTCATAACAGGATTTATTTCGTTTTCATTCATTGATTCAGATATTTCTCGTCGAGGTGAAAGTTTTGTCCAACCTTGTTGATATTCATCGATTAATTTAGCACATGATTCATGATGATTTTCCAGAGCCAATTGATATGCAGTCAATTGTCTAGCATCGAGAATTGATGGATCGCAAGGTTCTGGAAGATCCGACTGAAGTAAAGTACGAATTATCTCCATATAACCGAGACTAGCCGCCATATGCAATGGTGTGTGTCCATCTCTATTTGTTAAATTTGGATCAGCTTGAGTCTCACGATTTTCAGATAAAAGGTTTTGAATGATCCTAGGATTATTTACTCGGACTGCTAAATGTAATGGTGTCATTTGATCACGATCTGGAAAATCTGGATTACAATGTTGCGATGATAGAAAGGCATCAACAAGAGGTTCATTTTGAATATCAATTGCATAGTGTAAAGCATTTTTCCCCTGAATATCTACAGCATTAATAACTAGAGAAAGAAAATTTGAACATATCATTTTTATGAAGATAATTATGAATATCCTTACAAGAATCAGCTCCACCTTGCAATAAAACCATACAAACTTGATAAAATAATGGTGGATTTTGAGTACTACTAATAACAGCCATAACTAAGGGTGTCCGTTGTTGTTTATCAGTTATGTTTAATCTTGCACCTTCATGAACAAGACGCTGTACTATATTAAAATGTCCTCTGGCAACAGCCAAATGCAATGGAGTCTATTTAGAAGAAGAAGAAAAAGAAAAGACAATTTCTACTAGGCAAAAAATACAAGGGGAAAAAGCGTACTTCTGTACTTCTCCGGACTTCTTCGGACTTCTCCGGACTTCTGTACTTCAGAAGTAAAGAAGTACGCTTTTTCCCCCTTGAAAAAATAACAAATAATTTACTCGGGCTTGTTGGTCTTGAAGATCGATTACATTTGGACGAACAAGACGCTCTACTTTATGAAGATTACCTTCCCATGATGCTTTGTGTAGTTTATGTTTTTCAAGTTCTCTTGGATTAATTTGATATGTTGAGAGGTTATCTAGAGATGAAGCCGAACGCAGATTTGAGCCTGTACCAGTTTGTTGATTGTTTTCATTGATTGATGGTTGTGAGCCACGAAACGAGCGTTTTGATGAGCCACTGAATAAGCGTGAAAGAAATTTTGCCATCGTGTTATTGTGTCGATTGAATTTTTGTCTTTTGTTTTTTTATGGCAGCTAAAACAAGTAATGGAATCAGCAAACAACACAAATGAAAAAATGAATCGGTGTACGCCGATCAAGTCAAAAAAAAAATGGAATGAAAAAAGAAAACACAAGGGGAAAAAATTCGAAATATGTTTAATTCTCTGCTCGTTACTTTTGTGCAAATTAAAAGAATAACAACATCACGACCCTAAGGTCTATTTGATTAACCAACAAAACTTACCTCGATATTCGTACGAGAATCAGTTGTTCATTTTCTTTTTGTTTCACACGCCGATTTGTCCAATCATTTATTATAACGCGAAATCTTGATACAAATATAAACTCCCCCCTTTTCTTTTTTGAATCAATGACCTTCTCTCACTTTTTTCCTCTTTTTTTTCTATCAGACTAAAGCAGCGTGAATGACGCAGCAGAACAACGGTTGCTCATGACAATATTACAAAAGAGAGAACAAAAAAAACAAGAAAGAAACGATAAGAATGTGAGAACTCTTTTTACTTTTATCTGAGGGTATTGCATATATGTGAGTCTATTTCTTTTCATTCTGGCGTGTTTGTCATTGCTAGAGGACAAACAGCAAGATGAACCCATCATCATCGCCACCCGTGGCACCTCTATTTAATAATTATCATCAACGAACTACGAATTTACGTTCGAAAATTCTACAAAATGAACAACAACGAGTTCAACTTGAAGAAAAACTACGATTCATGTCAATGAATAATTCAGTTTCATATAAGAGAAAACAAATTCAACATATTCAAACTTATTTTACACGTCTTAACCACGAGTCTCAACGTGCCGAACAACGTAATTTACAGCTACTTAATGATCTGACACAAGCTCAACAACATCTGGAAAAACTACATTCTGATGCGGAAAACTTAATACAGTTAAAAAATGATTATGTCAATTATTTAGAAGCAAATTATCGAAATTGGCAAAAGTCAACATCAAATCAATCAAGTACAAATATTAATAGTAGTAACGAATACGATCGTTTAGCTCAACATATCAAACAACAAGATCATTTAGAAAGTTATGGAAACCTTCGACAAAGTGGTAAACAGTTTGAAAACAAATGATTTTCTCTCCAGTAAACAATCATTTCTCTTTTTGTTTTCATTCTAGTGCCAATAAATCGTCAATCATATGATGTCGAGTCTTCGATGCTATTTAAACGTTATGAAGATCAACTTAAAGTTGGTTTCGAACGAACAATTTCTCCGTCAACACCTGTCATAAATAATGAAATCAAAGATCAACAACAAGATGAACAATCAATTTCTGAATCCAATGAAATAATAAATTCATTTTCACGCGCCCGACGAAACGGTTCCCTTCGAATGGAATTAAATCGTACGGGTCTTTACTTTCTACTTGATTATATTGAAAAAGAATTAAAGGATACAATCGATAAAAAGAAATTCTATCGTCTTGATCCGCCAACAATAGCACAAAAACGAACCATACTCGACATAGCTAACGATCAACAAAAACTTTCCTTAAAAGATGTCGATCCAACAACAACATCGATGGTTATACTCGATCAATTGCCATCAACAGTACGACGTACAACAATAAATAATTGTCTATTTACAGAAGATATTCTTTCATCGAATGTAAAAGATTTAAATAAAGATATTATTACGCAAATGTTACCTGAACAAGATCGTTCATTATGGTTAAGATTAATTGATCATTTTGCACAATTATTAAAATTACATATAATGAGCTCTCAAATATTAACAAATAAATTTGCTGTCGCATTATTACCGGCAAATGTTTTCTATGCTCATGATAAAGCTAAAAGTATTTTGAAACATGTCATTGAAAAATATGTCGGAACACAATCATCAAATTCCGATGATGAATCATCGTCAGATATAAGACAACCTGTACAAAAGATTACTCAAACAGCGAATGCCCAGCCGCCACCATCATCATCTTCATGGTTAAAGAAAGTAACGAAAGGTTCGATTTTGTATGACGATGAGGATGAAAAATCAACATCGTCATCATCAATAACAAAAAAGAATAATAAATCACCTATTGCAACATCAACAAGCTCAAAAGCAAATATGAACTATGATGATGATGATGATGATGATAAGGACTTTTTCAGTTAAATTTCTAGTACAAATAGATTTTCCTTTTTATTTATACATTTTTCTCTTCCAATGATATGTGCATCGTTTACTTAGAAATTCGGTAGATTTGTTTTATTGCAGAAATTATTTTATCGACGAAATAAACTTATATTTTTATTTGATTACCATTTGCAGTCATCAAACGCTCCAGGTTTCATTTATTTGTCGTGTTGTTTTATAAACACGAATCTTTAATCGATTGAATTCCTTTTTTTTCATCATACCAATACCCATGATAAATCAAAAAATGGAATCCCGACAAATTTCACATTCTATTTTGAGTGCATTTAATTTCGTCCAATCAAGTAAACAAATCTCATTCGTACATATTAAATATTTATAATTCAACCCGCCAAGGGTATTGTTATTGATGTATTGAATCAATATGAATATCGTATGACCTACTACTGTTAAACTATGATTTGAATGCCCTATAATTGCATGGTCGATTGCTATACTAATCCAACCTATTGACATGCTTAGAAGGTCTCTTCTTTTGCTTAAAAAGCATAAATTTATTGATGAAATTTGTCTTAGAAAAATGAAATTAAAGCACTTTTCTGTGAAGGAGCATCGCCATTATTATTAGTAAGCAATATAGTGAAATTCTTCAGATTCATGCATCTACATTGAAGAGCTGACACTGTCGCCTACACAAAAAAGAAATGCTACCACTTTTCATGTCAACTTGAACAAATTTCAAGAACGATTACGTGTTCAACATGAATACAATGAAACCACTTTATAGCAATATGAACACCTTCAAAAAGATTCTTTATCGTTAGATGAATATTTTAATACGCTTCGTAATTGATCGTGCGAACTATTTTTAAGCTGTTTTCATTTCTATTATAATAATAGCTTTCTTTACTACAATGTCGTATTTGTTTTTCTTCATAAAATCTGTCGACAAAAAAAAAAGAACTGTGCGTACAATACGGGATCCGACCACTTGGCATACACTCATAACTAGCGACGTAACCACGGTGAAGTTGCACCTCCTTAACCTTACTGATCGAAGCGATGCTACCTAAAATCAATCACATTTTAAACTCATATTTCATCATCGATAAGTCAGAATATTTCCCGACATTATTTATCACTATGAAATGAATATCCCTGTTTTGACTTCGTGTTATTATAAACTGTATGTAGCGACATCTATACGAGTGAGGACAATTGATTGCTTTATTATGAACGAATAGTATATAGCAGAACCGAGAAAATAAGAGTTTCTTTCGATCGATTAGGAAAAAAAAGATTTTCATTGTACGAGAAATACTACGTAAAGATAACGATACAAGGATCGACCACCTTATGACGGTTTGGTAAGTGCTTTTCCTACGCAATGTTTTTTTTTCGTACACATCCGACTCGTAGAATAGAGTAAACAAATTGCAATGCATTATTACTTAAATTATGCAGGTTTTTTAAATTCCAAGTGCATCTAACAAATGACGTACATAAAAACAATATATCGTTCTTTCCAATTTGATTTTAATACGAATCTTTAATCGGGTACTTGCTTCAAATGCATGATTAATTTTTCATTGAAATGTCTATCTAATATGAGTTACCTGATTTTTGTTTTGTTCATTACACTAAATTTTACGAGTAAGCTTAATGCACACGTCATTTTGTTCAACCGATCGCACAGTAAAATATCATTAGCTGTTCACTAGATAGTTATACTTGGTGTTATTAATCGTTCTCCTGAGAATACTTTTCTTTTTCTACAATAAATTCTTATTTCTCATGACATGTGAGACTGACCAAGTTAAAAACGAATTTATATAAATAGAATCATAAATAAAAGTCAAATAGATATTTTTTTTTTCTCGTTTTGTTGGTGTCAATTGAATAGAAATCATCGATAGATGATGTTTTTAAATTGATTATTTCCTTGAAATTCAATACTTTGCATAGATTATCAAATAGAATATTTTCTGATGAAAATAAACTCAGGAAATCCCAATATAATATTTCTTATTTGAAGTTGATTAAAATTTATGGCTCATGCATCGCTAGAGAATCGCTAAAAACATGTTTTGAATTACTACTTTAGATTAGTGGAGTAAAAAGTTAATTCACGATTTCAGCAATAACACATCAAAAACGTAAATTGAAATTTCTATTCAGTTTCTAACCTTTGAGAGAAAAAAAGTTGATGTTTGATTTTATCATTACAATCATAAAATTAGCTACCGGTCAATATTGTCTACATTTATATGAGCAGTACCAATAAAGAATGTCTATAAGAGTAAATCGCTATGTGTTACATATAATGAAATATTCAGCAAGTACAAGTGTAAATATAGAATATTTGTAGAATAATACACTATCTATTATTGTGTAAAGGTCAAATGAAGTTTGTAAAAGAGGAGCTACTTCGAATTAGTATATCTTCTGGTATGCGTAGTAATAATGATAAGCCCTATCGTTATAGTCTTTCGTAGAAGATTGCTAAACATAGTTTTCTTTTTTTTTTAAACCCACATGACTTTTGTCACATGACCTGGAAAAAACTTTGATTTATTTTCGTAACATACATATTTTATTGTGAATATAGAAAGTGATACACACGTCAAGTCATGACTCGGAGTTGTGTCAAGTATATCAATGCATAAATATTTTTGTCGATAATATCTTATTTGACAACAAGAATATGTTTATTTACTTTTTGAAGTTTAACGTTTGTTTACTTGCATAGTAAATACGTTGACAAGAAACAAGCTAGAATTCTAAAATAATTAGTATACGGTTTCGTAAATTACTGCTAATGGCGTATTTTCATTATTTGCTATTCGAATGCGTTGAATAGTCACACGTGTTAGCAAATATTTTTCCTTCAGAAAAATTTATTGAGTAACAATTAAGTTAATGAAGAAAACGATGGTTATCTTTTGTGATTCAAGGCATTGAAGAACGAGAACGCCGACGAAAGTATCGAATAATGTTAGTTTGTTTACATTTATTAATCATTCTTTTGAGTAAACTCCGATGGCTTTATAATGATAATTGCAAGATAACTGTCTTATTTTATTCATGCTGAATAGCTTCAATTGATCATTCGTCTTTTGATAGATCGATTTACTGAAGTTTATGTCAAATCATTAGTATAAAGCAAGTGTCCTTGCGTCATATAGCTTATGATCGAGCCGTCACGAGTATTGTATAGCGTTCTTAACTATAAATCTAAAAGAACTAAGATTCCCATTGAATTTTACAAAGGAAAAACGTCGAGAAAATCTCGTTCTAGAACATAAGATCTACGGAGTTCTTTGCAACATGAATAATATGACTTGTAGATTTATTATTGACAATATAGGTCTTAATGTTCATTTAAATCACGATTTAGATGATTTGGATAACTCGAAGAAAGTTTTTTTCCCACTGAATTTACCTAATTAAAATTAAATTTGTGAATAGACTCGATATTTTTCTGTTACTATTTATGCTTTTATTCAATATTGACTAAAAATGAATACTTTTATCATGAAAAGTTTTAGTATCCAATTTTAAAATAACTACTAGTTTGCGTGAAGATCAATAGTCATCCATCTGCTTCGTCTACATTGAAAAAATATACAACGGTGAATGTGACCATTTCATGGATAATGTCTTTTTTAGCAGCACCTGTTTATTCATCATAGACTAAGTTCTCAAAATATATATGTATAACAATTCCTAGAAAATTCAATATCGGGACTGATATAAACCTGATTGTTGGATAAAAGTTCCAGTAGTTCCCTAGAAAATTCAATTGAATTAATAGAAAACAGATGTTATTTGCTTGTTCTTTTAATAAACATTCTTTGTCTTCTTTAGATGTTGTGCATTTCAATCAAAGTCTTCTACATGAATACGATGTTCCGCTAAACTAAACAGTCCAGATAATTATTTCGAAAGATTCTAATGTGTTACAGCAAATTATAGTTTAGACCCAAAATTTACAATACACTGGAACAACTAAATCTAATCGTCATGATTTTTCTTTCTTAAAATTAATCTTTAAAAAGATAAACAATCAATTATCGTATTTCATGAAACATGTTTATGGTAAAGTTTTAGCATAATACTTCAAATTATCTGGACTAGAAATGAGAATAAAACGGGGGAAATCTTGCTTGTCATTAATTATAAGTTCAAGAAGTATATTCCAATTGTATGTAAGTACCTCTTGTATTTTTCTTCTTAGAATATGTTGTTAGGGAAAGTTTCCAAATACAAGGGTAAAGTTATTTATATTTTCAGGTACTTTTAGTATTCAACGACGAATGTTCGATGAAATTTATCAATCATTTTCAAATATATATATGCACTCGTTTTTTTCTATGACAGACGAAAATCACCAAAGAATAATACTATTCCATATTGAATAAAACCAGTCTTTTGTCTCATGAGAAATTTATAATTTCGTTTCATTAGGAAATATGATTTCTTAAAAATATCATGCTATGTAATAATATTTAATTAAATTAACTAATAGCAATTAATAGATAAGAAGAAAATCTATGAAATAATTTGTTTTTATTGAAATACGACGTATCAAGTAATACTATTATATGTAATGAGAAACACTAGGTATACGTATTGACTTGTAATACGAACGCTATTTGCTTTGTTTTTGTTTATATCAAGGACATCGTGCCTTATCTCGTTATAATAATAAAAATAACTTCAATTTTTAATATAGAAAAACGACGAGAGAGAGAGGGAAAGAATTTCATTTTCACACATGACTATTCACTTGCTTGAATAAAATCTCTTTCTATAAATTATTGTATTGAATCAGTACTTCAACAGGTTGATTAGAACTATTGTGAAATTTTATCATGAAGTGACAATATTTAAACACAGAACAGTAAAAAAAAACAGAATTATTTTTTCGGCATTTTTGCAGTGGAAAATAAACATTAGTCATTGTCCACATAATACTCTAACACAAGAAAAAAAGCCATGTTGTTTACCATCTCCATTTATTATAGCTCTATTCTATAGTTTTTTGACTTTAAATAAAGACTTTCATTTCTCTCGCTGGTTACTTGATTTTTTTTATTTCATTGCGAATGATTTTTTTTTTATGTAAATAACAATTCCGGTTTATTTTTCGATAAAAATGAAATCTAATTTAGTTTTCCGCTTGGTAGAAGAAATGAAAAAACAAGATATTTTTTATTTTCTTCTTATTGAATTTCAAAGTATTCATTCACATTCACTCGGCACTTTTTGTTTGTCTTGATTTCTTGCAACGCAAGTTTTTATTGTTTTTCATCAGCTGTCCTTACCGTCTAGAATATACATTGTAATCTATTACATTCGGCTTGCATGTCAGTCAATCAGTAGGAATAAATATGGGAGTGCACACGTCCTTGTCTAAAAAATCGACAACTTTGGGCTTGATAGAAAAAGAATAAACAATATAAGATAAAGGGAGAGAGAGAGAGAGAAAGAGAAGACAACGAGAAAAAAACACACAATCGTACATATCATTGCTTTTTGCTATTTCTTTCATCGTCACGTAGAAAAATACCTAACAGAACGAAATATGCATAAAAAATTGACAGGAGGTGTACATATATTTATGCCATTTCACTAGCTCATTTGTTTTTATATATTACGTTATCAGAATATATTATATGTTTTGTTGATTTTTCTTGTTTCGTACTCTTGATGAAAACAACAATCGTAATCAAATCTTGGTGACATTATTTTTCCATATTTTAGATACTCAACATTGTTATTTGTGACATTTTATATAGTTTTTTTTTCTTCGGTGGTAATTCTTTTCTCTTTGTTTTATTCTTTTTTTCTCCTAAGTCTAAATCATTAAATGAACATGAACTCATGTCTACACATATTTACTGAATTATTTCTCTCCCCGTTATATTGACTTATCGTCGTTTATCGAGTTGATGAGACGTTTCGACAAAATTCTGTCTACATTAACACCTGCACATGTCAACAGTCGCCTTCGAATTATATCAAATATTTCAAAAATATTATTAAGATTTGGTGACATTACCTAGAATTAATTGAAATCTATTTATTCAAATAAAAATAAAAGAAATCTCTATATTTTATTGTTAATATTACATATAAACATATATATATATATATAAATATATATTTATTTTTTGTGTTTATTCGTTTATCGTTATTACCATTGTATCACTCTAACTTTGCGCTATTAACTGATATATCGCACAGAATATAAGAAAACAAATCCGTTAACAAACAATAACAAGCATGCAGTCACCTAGACATACAGAGCAATATCATAAGCACAAAGAAAGAAAAGAAGAAGATGAGAGTCCGACGACAACTATAGAAGAAGAAAAAGAAGAAGTCGAAAAACAAATAGGTGAAATAATCAACTCAACAACACCTCAGCCAACAGTTAAAAACAAAAAACGCGTACACTATCCTCAAGTTAACGGAGACTATTCAGCGATAGATAGCAAGAAGACGGATAGTCTTCAGCAAAACCACGAGACTCCTTCAGGTATTTAATGGAAAATAAAAATAACATTGTCAATCAATTGCATTATAATTATTTCATCTATCTATTTAGTCGATCTGTATTCCAAACCAAATAACGGCTCGCCAGAACAGCCGACACCCAGTGATTATGTGATTCCAGTAGATTCCGACCGATGTTGTGGCTGTTGTTCCACACCGGAACCATTACGTCGACGTTTAAATCGAATTTTAAATCCATGGCGAGAATTTATTGAATATCAATCAGCGTGGAGTTGGGTTATATTAGTTGCTTCGTTTCTTACGTATTCAATTGGTGAAGCATTAACATCAGTTTTTCCAATATTATTTGTTGCATTACAAGACGAATTTCCTGAACAAGGCTCATCACGTGTTGCATTAGTTCAATCGATGATGAATGCTGTACCGTGTTTAGCTGGTCCAATAGCATCAATAGCAACAACACGATTTGGCTATCGTAAAACAGCCATGCTTGGCGGTTTGATTGGTTCATTGTCATTATTGGCAACTTCATTTGCTCGTCGTCTTGAATTACTTTATTTAACAATGGGTATATGTTATGCACTTGGCAATTCGCTAGTTCTTGTTGCGACCGTCGTCGCTGTAACAGAACATTTTGAAGCTAAGCCGTCGTTTGCATCTGGTGTTACAATAAGTGGTATGTAGAGTAGGATAGAATAATACAAATTTATATATAAGTTTTTCTTTCTAAGGTGGAGCATTTGGTCAATGTGTATTTGCTATTGTATTACAAAAATTAATAAATAAATACGATTGGAATGGTGCCATGATGTTGTTCTCTGGTGTTGTTTTATCAATTGTTGCGTTCGCTGCTCTATTTCGTGAAGTAGAATGGGACGAAGAGGATTATGAAGAAGAAGAAGGTAAACATATGAAAATTCAGCGAATTATTATAATCGTTTTTGTTTTTTTTTGATTAGGTGAAGAAGAAGAAACTGAAAATGGAAATGAAACAGCATCGACAGTGTTGGCACCTTCGGAACAATCAGAGGTTCCAATGGAAACTGCACATACTACTGTAACAAATTTTGAACCCGAAGAAACAACTAAAGATGCTTCTTCAAATACGCCTCCGCCGACACATCGACCCTCAATAATCGATGATATATTTTTCTATGATCATTATACAAAACAAGAATTATTAGATCAATATTCGAAATCTGAAATATGTTTGCCATTAGCTGTTCGTGAACATTACGAAGATGAATGTCGTCAACATCGAAAAGAACTCGAGCAAGAACAAGAACAAGAAGAAAGAAAGTTTAATGAACAAAAACTATCTTCATCAACGACACAAATCGAGCAAACCGATGAAATTCAACGTGCAACACAAGTACCACCGATTGCAGAACGATCAAATAGCTGCAAGTAAGCTCTAAACATACTAAATCTTTTAATTTATTCAACATTAGGAGATTAGAAAAAGTTTCTTTTTTTTTGAAGAAAAAATCTTCAGATCTTCAACAATATTAATTTCATTATAATACGAGTATATTTTTATTTCTTCTTATCTTATTATTCCATAGCTCGAATAATTCTTCGCAAAATGCCCATCGCCTCTTTACTTTTTTTTGTTTTTATTAATGCGCCATCAAGATAAATATCATTGAATGCTGCTCTCTCTCTCTCTCATATTGCTTTAATGAGAAACTCATGTAGTTTTCTGAATATTGTTCCTTCTTTTAGCTAGAAGATTATATCTTATATATATATATTTATGAAAAAGCAAGCCTTCATCGTTTGCCCTGATTTTGATGAAAAATAAAAACAATATTTTTTTTCTATCCTATTATTTTCACTCTAGAAATTTATCATCTACTGAAACACGTCCATTATCAACTGATAAATCTGCTCCCTCAACTGTACCATCGACTACTGCAAGTAGTTCACGTAAATCTCGTTCACATCATCGTCGTCAACGTCGTTTATCAAATAATAATACTCCTCATGATAATAAGCAACCAATGTTTTATTATCCATTTCATCATCAACATCACAATATGCCAGTAGCCACAAGTGGAAGTACTCGTACACACTCGTCGCACCATCATCACCATCATCATCATCATTCAGTATATTTTAATCGTGGGAATCTTTCACAATTAGCATTATGTTCAAAAAATATCTACAGTTATGAAAGTGTATTAAACATGTGTAAACTACAATCATTACATTCTTCAATTGATCGTAGTTTAAGTTTACCGAATTTATATTCGCCGATGTTAGCCGGTAGAAAACGTCATCGTTCATTGACAGTACCAAGAAATATAGAGGATTATTTAAAAGATGAAGATGAAGAAGAAGAAGATGAAGCCAAGAAGAAGAATATTTGTCAACAAATCTATTATGATATACGTAAATTAGTACGTGTTCTACGTATATTACCATTTCTTCTACTTTGCGTATGCGTTACAATTATAACTATTTTTTACGATGCTACATGGACATTTCTTATTGATTATATGAAACAAAATAATTTAACTGCTGAACAGGGTTCACATTTAATTTTAGCTGTTGGAATAATAGCGATTTTCGGTGAAATCGGTTATGGATATCTCGGAGATTCTAAAAGGTAATTATTTGCTTTTTTGAAAGTTTTCTTTTTGAGAAAGAAAAACAAAAAAATCGATTTGATTTAAAAGCGAATCTTTACTATTGGTAACGTTAATTTGTAAATGTCGATTTATTCTCGAACTACTCTCTTATTACATGGTTCACGTTTTTTGGCGTTTATCGAATGACAAAGAACATAGGCTTAAGTCTTTTTATTGACGTATTCAATCGACATATTTGTTCTTTTCAATCGAAAGTTTTTCCTTTTAATTCAACCCTAGATTAAAGCAATTATCGATCATGTGAGGCTGTGACATTTGAGCTGATATGTTAACTACGTCGTATCCATGCCAGAAAAATTCCAATCATAAACGTCAGTATGACTTATGTCGAGTCACATGCAATACAGCTATGATTCACAGATATTATTTCCCTGGCGAAAAACATATTCTGCTGAGATATAGATTAAAAATAAGTTACTCTTTGCTATTCTGCAAACTGCTTGCGTCGGGCTTTTTTCTCTAACGCTTCAGGCGACCCCATATTATCTATTATTAAAGTTCGTGATACATGAAAATGTTCTTAATGATTGGTGTGTTCTGAGATAGTAAATAATTATGTGCATCAAAACTTGAACTAGAACTCATCTTGATGCAATGTTGTGTTTGTAAATCACTTAGCGGAAATTTTTGAACTAAAATTCTGAGTGAATTAGTTTAAATCTTCATAGTTGAAATTCATCTTACTAAAAGTCAACATTTCCTCTCGTCTAATGACTTCTAATACCAGTTAGACTATAGATAACGACGAGAATGACCTTTCTTATGCGAAATCAGACAAAAATATTTTGTATCAAAATCATTGAGATAAGGTCATCACAAGTAGGAGGACAATTTTAGTGCGTGTAATTAGAATCTATTGTTGTATACATTTGCCTAGAATATCTCTACGTTAACATCTTAATGATTGATTCGAAACAAATTAGCTTTTATTCAGGATCGCCTATTAATATTATTCTATTATTTAGGATATCACCACTTTATATATATGCGTGTTCATTGTGTATGGCCGGTCTTTCTCAATTACTCATTCCACTTGCAATGAAATCTTATTCATTATTAATGCCACTGATGCTTTTCACTAGTTTTTTACAAAGTGCCCAAGAAGTATTGATGCCTATCCTTTGTATAAAATTTGCTGGTACGCAAAATTTTGCCAATGCATACGGTATGTTACTTCTTTGTCAAGGTATTTCGTCGTTAATTGGTCCTCCAGCACTTGGTAAGAAATTAGAAGCAAAAAATTAATTAGAGGAATTCTGTGTCTATTTGTTTATAAATAGGTATTGTTGCTGATCGCAATTCTTATGGTTTAACCTATACTGCTATTGGTATTGGTACAACGTTTGCTGCATTACTATTATTTACAATGCCATTGGTACAAAGGTGTTACGGATATTTAAAAATAGAATCGAAATCAAGGAAAACAAATACATTAGTTACAGCAAGCAATGGTGATCTACCAGTGCCAATAACAATCAACAGTTCACTTAGTGGAACCGCAGCTAATATAAATAACAAATAAATTAAGGGAAGAAAAGAGATAGTTATTTTCTCGCGCTTTTATTATGATTATTTTGTTTTCAAATTAGCTAGTCAGATAAAGCTGCAGAAATTAGAAGTTGAGGTATTGAGAACATAATAAAGAAAAGATAACCTGGTGTTCTTATTAACAGTGCTATTAGTTTATTAATATAATAATGCCGTTTTTTTGGTTCTTTCAATTTTTTTCTTTTCATTGTTTCTTTCCTATTATGAACAGCAGAAGATTGATTGATAAAGATCTGTGTTTGAAAGTGTTCGTCGTTTGTTTTTCTTTTTTGTAAGCTGTCCTCTTTCATGTTCTAAAATAAAAAGGAAATAAAGTTTCTCATTTTCAATATAATTACTATCTTCTTTTTAGTTGTTACTCTTTCTTTCGGCGTATACCAATAGTCATTGACTTCTAATGATGGGCTCAAATATAATGTTAAATTGCCGATGAAACAAAGTAAGAATTTTGATAATCTTCAGCGNCCCCCCCCCCCCCCCCCCGCCACTCCATTAAATTAGCGCTTTTTTGAAAAAACAAAACGTTGCAATCGTTAGTTGTTTTATTTTAAAATCAAATATGAATATTTGTTTTCTTAGGTTCTATCTCAATGGGGCTCAGTCTAAATCTATTATTCATCATTTTAATAAATTATCATCCAAAGAGCAATGCCGGTGGATAATTGGCTCATTCTAGCATTAATAATGATATTTTCATCAATAATATTATGCGGTTTTCTTCCAATGGTAATTCGTTTAATTATTGCTCGTCGACGTTACATTCGCTATATTGATGAACTTAAAAATATTGCATATTCTAGTCCCGATGCATTTATAAATCTACAATCGTTGTTTCATAGTGTAAAATTAAATAATGGTGAACCGATGAACAGTCATGAACACTCCGTTTTATATCCAAGTATACCGTTTATTGATGAATTGACTACAGACGAGGAAACTGTTGTGTAATATTTATTTAAAAAAACCGAACAGATTGCTTTTTTTCTTGTTTGTTTTAATAATTTGAACCCAATGAAAAAGTAGAATTATTTTATAATATAATAAAATAAATAAATTTTAGATGAATATGTTTGAATGGAATCTCAATTTATGCTTCACGTTCTTTTGGTTGTCTCTAGCAGCCGGAACACTTCTATTGGGTATTTGGTTATTAATCGATACGAACATAAATCTTCCGTTTATTAACTTTATCATTCAACATTTATATCTTCATGGTAAATTAACCGATCAAGGCTACATACCAAAATCGTATTATATACATTTCTATATAGTTGGCTTGATAATAAATATTGTTTTATTCATCAGCCATTTATCATATTTTCTGCTTTTTATTCCATTGATTCTTCATATATACCGTCGTTTATATGAATGTTTCTATGTGCATAAATTTAATTCTAAAATGAATTTCCTATATTATTTTTTTGGATCAATTCATTATCCATGTGTTGGCTTAACAATAATTATTGATTATGAATACTCATATACAAATATAAATTTTATAAACTATTTTGCAGCTCTCATTTTGTTTTCTTCCACCAGTTATATACAATATAATGTTCACTTTATATTAGCGAATCTTAAACGTTCTCAAAATGAAACTTATTCCATTCCATATGGCCATTGGAGCTTTGATTATCTCTCTTGTCCGAATTATATAGCTGAGATATTTATTTATTGCTCATTTTTAATTGCAAGTCATCGAACATCGGCGATGGCAGCATTATTCATATGGGTATTTGTTCATCAATCTCTATCAGCTTTGCTAAATCACCGATGGTACCGTCGGTATTATCGCGAATTATATCCATCGGAACGGTGTGCACTGATCCCTTTTATTCTTTAAGTTTACATTTCACGTTAAACGTGAAAGCGAAACATTCCATTTGAATTCGTCTTTTTCTTTTATAATTTTTTATTGTTGTCAGTATCAGTGAATTTCTTACTTTTTTTTGCATACTGCAATACTTACGTGTTCAAACAAAAGTCATATAAATAAGTTTTATTGGTTTATATTTAAAATGAAAACAAAGACATGTTGCGCTTTTTTTTTGCATTCGTTGTTTTCTGCTTTTTTTTTATGTTGTAAACTGATGTATTATAATGAAAGACATGTATCGGTTCGAAACGATGAGAATAATCTCGAGGATAAAGACGATTTACTTGATCAACAACATTTGTCCGATGCTGCAATGGAAAAACTTCGAAGTGTTATTACGACAAAGGCTGCTGGAGAATTGATCATCAGTGAGAAATATTCATATTTATTTAGTTTTTAATCAAATCTGAAAAATACTCTACGAAATAGCTTCTTGTTTTGTGGAACTCACATATATTTTCGAAGAAAATAGTGAATGTAGGTTGAATTGTTAGGTTTTTGCGGCTCCCCTGTACCCCACCCCCCTCCCTCCCCATTACAGACATAAAATATGAAAAAACTAACACTTCGGTGCACTAATTAGATAAAAATTTTTCTACAGATCGATTGACTATGTTCACCACTACTCATATCAGTAATTGAAATCTAATTTCACTAATTAGAAATCATTATAATTAGGATTTAATCTAATTAATCTTCAAAATCTGTCGTTTTTATTATTATAGTCCATAGTTACAAAACAGTATTGTATATTTTTATTACTACAGACGTTAGCAACGAGTGTATGCAACCGCTACAGACGCTAGCAACTAGTTTATGCTACTATTATACTCATTACTTCTACTACCTACAATAAACAGATGAACATTTTAATCTTTTTTTTCACGCAAATACCTTAATCTAGAGCTTGAATTTGCTTTAGTGTATTTACAGTTGGCAACTTTTCCATCCACTGGGAAGCTTTTATCAAATTTTTGTTTATAAAAATGTATCAGTTTCTCATCTGGTAATACGGAAAAATATAAATTGTTCAACATTCTATCTAACATATTTGATCAACAATATCGATAGCTATATCCTAAATATTGTTTAAACTATTATCATTCACAATATTTCTCAATGAAACCACTAAACACTTCAGCATACTGATATATTCTAAACAAAACGTTTTTCATCTGTTCTCTCTAGTAATATTTCCTATCGATAGATCCAATAAACTCCAAATGTTAAAAAGGTTTTCTTATCTTATTTTTGAACAAAATAATTATGATCTCACTATACTGAAAAAATAAAACTTCTATTTATCAATATCTAACTGACCGAAATATGTGAGTTCCACATCTTAGCCCCAACGGGGCTGCGCTGAAAAGCTTTTCTTTAATATGACTCCAATTGCAAATGTATTTAATTGCGTTAAGTTTAGTTATTATCTTACATTTCATGATACCCTACAGTCAATCATAACGGATTGTTGATTCATTTTTCAGGTTGTCTTTCTTTATCGAAACTTCATATAATGTGAGTTCAAAATTTCGCTAAGCCTTAGAGTAAAAAAGTTTATATCGTGTTTACTATACGTATTAGATTACTGTTAATAAGATTATTCTCTGAAGACTAGAGAATAGATAAACTTTGCAAGTCTATTGTCCGTGGAGATCGAGAAAATTAACGTGATGTAATTTTTTGCTTGCGATAAATAATTTCCAGTGCAGAATTTCTTCTAGTATTGTTTGCTCTTTCCTTTGCTACAGTTTGTCCGAAATTAATTTATAGCTGTCAAAAAGATCGTCTCATAACCTTTAAAACTGTTCATAGAATAAAATTATTTCATTAGAAACTTTCTCCACGACTATAACTGCCGTGGTCAATCAGTATGAAATCCATTTTTGCTGCAGCCTCCAGTATAAATCTATCATTGAAGTTCACCGAATGCTTAAAATAGAGGCACAAAATTGACATGGTAAATAGCATTCATTGTAATTTTAAGATCCTAAAAAGAAAAATTACAAACTATTGTTAATAAGGAAGCGTCCTTCAGTATCAATGTGTAACTTTTTCAATGCATTAGAAATATAATTAGCAATTTATCTCATAGTCCGTTGTGACTTTTGGCATATGATGACAAAGAAAATGAATTCTTTATCATAAACTAATCAACATTTCATTTCATTTTTCTGCACTAGAAAGTCCATAAAAATTTAGTCATACGGAAAATAGTTTTATAGAAAATTGCATTTTGATATTACATCTATAATGTTGATCATTGTTCATAAGCCTGGATTTATTTCATTTTACTTGTTCACAATTGTTGAGTAGATCTCATTCATAGAATGAAAACTAGAACATTTTATGCTCAATTATCTAATATTTTACACGAGTCCTATACTTAACCTCTCAAGGGATCCTACCAGCAAGCATTCTTTGTTTTTTGTATAACTAAAATTAAGTAGAATGAAACTTGGTTTGTTTTCGTATTGATTAGAACGGTTTTTTTTCAACGTAAAAATTTCCATATTTACCATATGTAGTAATTACCATTTCCAAAAACTATCACGAAACATTGGTCTTGAATGAAACAAAAGAGCGCCATTCATGAAAATGACTATTATTAAATAAGGCTTATATGTCACTGACATGCGATGACAAAGTACGCATTTATTATTATTGTATGATAAATATTTTGCCTGCGATAGCTAATCCATACGCATAATTTTCAAGACGAACAGCATGACATAGAAAACCATCCATATTGCAATACGAGAAAGATATTTTTGTCGAAGTTGAGAACAATTTATTTAATTCGTTTTTTTCTTCTTTTCTTAAGAATTATCTAATTTGGAACAAACACTTCATTTAGCTGGACAAAATATGACAAAAACTACGATAGAAAAAATAAAAAATACTCTAGAAGAAACTTATCATACCGATGAATATTTTCTTGATGAAATTGAATCTATTCTTGCGCCTCATTGGGAAGAATTAACAAATGATGATATAGCACTTTTATTAATAAAATCATTCGAAATATTTGATAGTGAACAACAAGGTTCTATTTCTAAACAAGATTTAATTCAAAATCTCACAACATTAGGTGAAATGCCACTGGCTATGGACGATTTTCACATTATGTTTTCAATGATTGATAAGTCGAAACGATCATTAAAGACATTTCATTATCATCAATTCGTGCACAAACTTTGCGGCGTAGTAACGACGAAGAAAAAAAGAAAGAAAAAAAGAAAATTTTCATGATTTCTAATAAACAAGTACATTAGCTGTGTAAGAAGTATGCTGATGGACCATAAAAGAATTGCTCGGATTTGGTAGGTAAAGCAACAATAAATGAAAAGAAGAAGAAAGATTTCATAAAGCTATTTTTATGTCTTCAGCATGATTAAGTAAATTATCCGATCAAATGAATATTTTTTTATTTGAGTAATCGATCTGTAATGATAGTAGCCAAGCATGATAAGAAAAAAAAGATTGCACTTTTGACGCACGCCTTAGTTAGTAATTTGTTCAATTTTTATATTTCTTCCAAGCGTCTATCTTCTTCAATTTTGCATGGATGCACAACCTGTGAAGAATAGAAAAGACTCGCGCATGTAACTTCTATGAAACGAGAAAGGAAGCATAACGAATATGAAAATTTTTTAATCAAATAAGTCAATTTCCCATAAAGCACATATAATCGATATCGATCTGTTCAATCTTATTCGCACGACTGATACATCATAATCAGTAGGCATATGCATACGATTGAGATGTCGAAAAAACGAGTATACATGTGCGTGTTTTTGTCTATGCGTGATGTGACTTTTATGGAAAAAAAAATACCATCGGCATTCAGCTTCATTACCTACTTGTTTGTCTTGGTGTATATACTTTGAAAAACATTATTATTATTTAGAATCTATTCAACATGCGACAAACTCATTTTAGACAATTTATCGTTTGACTTCATTCATTCATTGATTGAGACTAAAGAATAGAAATTAGTTGGTAATTCATACAGTAGGTATTAGTCCATAAAAGAAAATTATTTCTCATTTATATAGATTAATAAGCGACACTAGACACAATTTACTTGATACAATATATTTTCTATTTATATTTGCTTTTGCCGTTAGCATTACCCACTATACGTGCCCGAGCTCTTGGACTTTTTTTATTCGAAGACCAAAAATATTATTATAAATTAAGAAGAGACAAAAATGGTTGTCGGCGAGAAAGCATTGCAGCATACTAAGGGTAGTTATAAAATCTTATGTATTTCTCTCGAATTTGTTTTTCATACCATAAATTATTATTATTCGTATAAATATTACACTAGAAGAGAAACCCGAACGATATTGAAAGCACACGTAGAATACGCAGAAAATAAAAATTTCTATTGATATTTCTGCAATCGGTAGAATGCAATAATGTTCGGTCTACCAAATGTAATCAGTCAATGTGAAATGGAATACGAGCAAATGAAATATAGCAAAATAAGTTCATTCAACTATAGGTAAGTATAATATTGAAAATGAAAAGAAATTTCGGTCACTCATAAATATATGTGTATGTAAATACACATGTAGATACTTCTAGTTTTCAGTATACAGATTTCTTTGATTGCCTTTCATTTGTATATCATCATCCGTTGTGTAAATATTCGTTCTATAAGGCTTTACTGTCCTATCTCATTTTTCTCTGATGTTTCAGCTCTTTTGACTTTTTTTCTTTGACGACAGGGAATTGTTATTTTTTTTCCTCCTAAGTAGAATGACAAGTTACTCGCTAGTACTTGACAAGTTCTATACGAGTAGAAATATACGATAGAATCGATGTTGAATCTTTCAAATATTAATAAACATCAAATTGAAATAAGAAAACAAAAATCAACCAAAATAAGAACATATTATTTTGTCATCTGAATACATTTATCTAATCAATAAGGTATTGCATCAATATTGATTTTCAAATAGTCCGTAATAAACACAACATGTGTGTTACCTTCATGTGGAAAAATACTTTTTAAAGAAGACGAATAGAAATAATATCAATCTACGATTGTTGTCAGAAGCGATACAGTAAGAGAAAAGAGGGGAAAACAGAGAAAGAGACAAACAGAGAAAGAGACAAAGAGACAAAGAGACAAAGAGAAAAGAGTGTAATTACGGGGGAAATAGAGAGAGAGAGAGGATGCGCCAGCAATATTTGAAACAACAATGAAGAGAATTATCCCCCTTTTTTCTTTTTGTTGTATTTGCCTAATAGATTAAGTTATATAGTAAGAAAGAGTGGCGTCAAGAATAAAGTCATAGAAGCAAGAAAAAACCATCACTTATACATGTATATTCAATATATAAGTATAGCAGCTATGCTGATTGTATTACTTGTATTTTCTAGTACGAATTGATCGATGTTTTATTATTTGATCAGTTCTTTTATTCTCTGTCTCTATAATATATCCTTGATATTCGCTGACACATCATCGATTAGTCGTTCGGCACATCGAAAAGGCAATGTTACATTAGGTGGACTATTTCCTGTACACGAATATGGAAGTCCACAAGAGCCATGCGGAGCTATTAGTGAATTTCGTGGCATACAGCGTTTAGAAGCTATGCTATTTGCTATCGAACAAATTAACGATGATAGTCATTTATTACCTGGCATTGAATTAGGTGCACTCGCATTGGATACATGTTCGGATGATAATTATGCTGTTGAACAATCTCTTGGATTTGTAATTGGTCGTTTAACATCAAGTTCATGTAAATGTGCTAATGCATCATCAACCGATTCGCCCCACAATGATAATGTATTTGGTGTTGTTGGCGCAACATTGAGTTCTGTTAGTGTTCATGTTGCTAATCTATTACGTTTATTTCAATTGCCACAAATATCTTATGCATCAACAACGCCAAAATTAAGCGAACCATCATTTGAATATTTTGCTCGTACTGTTCCGTCCGATTCAAATCAAGCACGTGCAATTGTTGATATTTTACAACATTTAAATTTTACATATGTCAATACAATCTATTCTCATGGTGATTATGGTGAAGGTGGTTTTCGAGAATTTCGACGTTTACTTAAAATATTGACAGCACCCGATGACGAATTAAATGTAATACAAAAGAAACAAACACGTATTTGCATTGCCGATGAACAACGTCTATATCGCGATGCAACAATACCAGATATTAAAACGATGTTACAAACAATGTTCGATCGTATTAAATCTGATGTACAAGTACGCGTTTACGTACTATTTCTTACCAAAGAAGATGCAAGAAAATTATTACAAGCAATTAAATTATTTAATGGTACATTTCAACCTGTACTTATTGCAAGTGATGCTTGGGTGAATAAGAAAAAGGATTGCTTTATTTTAAAATGTTTTGATAAATATTTAGGGTAAAGAATCATCCGTTGTTATCAATGGCGAAACTGACGAAATAGCTATTGGTGCATTAACATTAGAACTTGTTTCAATACAACCGGCTAATTTCGATAAATATTTTAACTCGTTAAAACCTGATCTACCAGCGGACATCATTTTTAAAAATATAACTAATAAATATTCGAAAACAATTTCGTCGCGAAATCCTTGGTTTAATGAATTTTGGGAAAATCGGTTCGGCTGTAGTTTAACAACGTCATCTACATGTCTAAATTATCAATTAAATGAAACCAATTGGGATAGTAAATTACAATTTATTGTTGATGCTACATACGTATTTGCTCATGCATTACACGAATATTTGAATTGTTCATCGTTATCATGTCCAAATGCATCTTTATTAGGTTTAGATATAGATGGAAAAAAATTATTTCAATTAATCTTAGAAAAAACATTTACCAGTAAGTTTAATGCCTAAATCTATTCTTGTAGCTCTTTGATAATGAAGCAATTATCAATCGTCAAGCATAACAAAAGGAAAGAAAAGAAACGCCAGGCTAGTTTACATTTATGATTGTTCGCAGGAAAAAAAACCCTTGACAGATATTCAAATCTTAAGAGAATAATTTATGCATACATTACTTATTTTACTCTAGTGCCGGATTCAAGACAAATACAATTCAATTCTGAACGTTTTGTACCAGGTCATTATCGGATATATAATTATCATCAATCTCATGTAAAATCATCGTCCTTCGAAACAATAGCATCACCATATGAATATGTTACGGTTGGTGAATGGAAAATAGATCGGAATCAAAATGGAAAATTGAATCTTGCTATCGATTCGATTGTATGGCCAGGTACGAATACAAATGATGTCTCACCATTATTTAAAACAATTCCAATTTCTCGTTGCTCTGAACCGTGTCGAGTTGGTGAAGTTCATCAATTTCAAGGTGATTCATGCTGTTGGGTATGTACGCCGTGTAACGAAACATCAATTGTAACTGGTTCTGCTAAACAAGAACGTTGTGAACCATGTTCTCTTGGCTATTGGCCAACGCAAAATCGTACATTATGTTATAAAGTGAAAGAAACATCTGTGGAACTCTTATCAGTAATAGCACTTGTTCCAATTAGTTTATCAATCATTGGTAATATTTTGACTTTATATGTGGTGATTCTATTCTATCAAAAACGACAAACACCCATCGTAAAAGCAAGTGGTACAGAACTTTGTTTTATTATGCTGGGTGGTATTCATCTATGTTATTTAATGACATTTCCTATCATTATGAGACCACATATAGTCACGTGTATTATACAACGTTTAGGAATTGGTTTAGCTTTTTCAATGATGTATGCTGCTTTATTAACCAAAACAAATCGTATTGCGCGAATATTTGAAAGTACAAAAAAACAAAGTAGATTACGTCAACAATATATATCACCACGTTCACAAGTAGCCATTTGTTCATGTTTAATTATGGTACAATTATTTCTTTCGTTACTATGGCTTGCCTATGAACATCCATATGTTGATATGATAGCCTATGAACGTTTAGTGATGCTAAAATGTCATACGAATAAATATTCATTTCTTTTTTCATTAAGTTATAATGCATTACTCGTACTTATATGTACGATGTATGCTGTACGAACAAGAAAAGTGCCAGAGAACTTTAATGAAACAAAATTTATTGGATTTACTTGTTATACAACATGTATACTTTGGTAATAAAAAAGACAGACTAAAGTAAAATATGATTTTAACTTTACTGTTTATTTATTTTAGGTTAGCATTTCTTCCAATTTATTTTACAGCGCATGAAACAGGACGTCATCAAGTAGTGTATTCACATTGAAAAAAAATTAAGAAAAAACTCATGTGTGTATGTTTTTCAGGTACATATTGCTACATTATGTGTTACTCTATCATTATGTGCTACAGTAGCATTAGTTTGTCTTTTCTCACCAAAAGTGTATATTATAATATTTCATCCAGAAAAAAACATGCGATTAACAAAACACTTAAGATCACAAGTTCATAGTATGAGATTTGCTTCACGAATACCAACAACTACAAATCTTGTGTTAAATCATACCACTGGCAATCAAAATAGTGCAAATAAAGAAAGTCTATCAACAGCAGTTCCTTCTGATAGTGAAGAAAAACAACAATTATTAACATCTAACCAGCCAATAACATTGCAGAATTTTCCAAACAATACGAATAATAGTAACTTAACAATAAATAATAATAATAATAATAATAATAATAATAATAATAATAATAGTAATAGTAATCTACGAAAAATATCAACAATGATTATAGCAAGTCACTTAGATAGTTGTCTCAATGATGAAAAACGGAAATTAGCAATTAAAAAATGTGGCTTTACTGACGATGAAAATCTTTATTCCGATTGCATGCCTAAGGAACAAATGATGTTGTAAATAAAAAATAGTTAATTTTTTATTGTATTTGTTACTGTTGTTTTACCTTCACTTTTTTTCATTTTCTTTCTAGTCACTGGCAAAGAATGAAATTATAGTTAAAAAAAGGGCTTACTGTAAATAAAAAGTCATTCATACATACGATATTTGATTGCTAGGCAACGATTGTACAATCCTCGAAGATACTCATGTGAGGGATGTCCGAGGACTGAGAATTATGAATTTCTCCTCAGTTTCCCTACAGTTCCTTGCATACTGAAGGTAAAAATATGGAATATCCACGATCACTTTTGTTCTTATAGAAATCACAAGGGAGAGAGAAAAGAGAGAGAAAGAGAAGTTCAAAGGTATGCAGAGAGTGAATCACCGCTAACAGTCGCCAAAAAAATTCTAAAATCTATTCGCCGACGAGCGTCCATGTTTAGACTAGCAGCCGACGTAATTTAAAAAAATAAAATGTTTTCGCCGTCGCCGCCGATTGACGCGTCGGCTTACACACCTAGTCGTATCACATAAATACTTGTATGTGACTCATATTTTTTTGTGACATTTTCCACATTTTAAAAAATAAAATTTTTTGTTTTTCTGATAATAATATATGCTGAGAGATCATGTTTTGTTTTTTCTGCTACAACCTAGACTACAACAAACAAAATAGGGGCGTAACCATGGGAGTCTAGGGGGCCCAGCCCTCCTACAGAGCTCTTAGCCCCCCTACGATAGCTTTGACAAACGACTCAGCCCCCCCC
>OENM01001336.1:0-37155 GCA_900239745.1 Rotaria magnacalcarata | reverse complement strand
TTCCACGTTCCGTTGATTTCCAGTGTTTTCCTGTGGGAACTGGAGGTTTTTCCGGCTCTTTCCTGCAGGTTCCTGCAGTATCCGGTGGCCGGAACGATCGACCTGGGTACCATATTTTTTCTCCTTCATTACAATTTATTCATCTGTTCATTTATTCTTTACTATTGACAATCGAAAACATGATTATATCTCCGCTAATTCCTAGAGACAGCAGTAGGAACGAGAGCTCTCAGAGATCTATTTCCAATTGGTTTGAAATCTACACAAAAAATATTCACTCCATCATATACTAAATATTTTCTTGTATTGCATCGGCCTAATCTCATGGTTGAATGGTGGAGTTAAGTAGAATGTGAAGATTAAAGTTTGACACTATCCGTATCGAATTTCATGACATCAAGGCAAAAAGAATATTTTGTGCGAAAAAGTTACTTCCGCTCGCTGGATCGTATATTACATTCGATGACTCAGGATGAGGGTAAACTGTGAAATGATGAAAGTTCTATTGGCATCTGTATTGACACTAAAAAATCATAGATCTTATTTAGACTAAAATATCTATCGATTTACATGATAGTATTCATTGAAACATCTAATACTTGGAGAGCGTGCAAAATCTTTTTTTATTTTTCTGAGCAATTTTATGTATCTTTTGAATCACTGTTCTATCAAAATATAATGATTATACGAATTCTGTTTATTTTAAATCAGTTTTTACATACCCAAGATGTATCTGCATAAAAATCAAGAGCAACGTATTTTTATAATACGAATCCTTTTTGGTTGATCCAGAGAAACTTTCCCAGGCCTTTAACACGACGGAAGTGTTCCACGTGTCATGGACTCTTTACACATATCATATGTTTATTTGCATTCTTTTTCTCTTTTCCAACTGATAGTTGTGGTGTTGTTATGTGATCATTACACATTTTTTTGCGCATAGGTAAAATGCCGTAGAAGAACAAAGAACTATTTTCTCTTCTATTTTTTGTTTTTCCTTCTTCCCATCTTCTCTCTTGTTCCTATATATATGTTAAATTCTACAACCGTTTAGTCGAAACATTAAGTAGCAGATAATCGAAATGGATTACGCGCAAGACAACGGCAAAGTTCTTCTGATTGATAGTCCTTACACGTTAGCGTCGCAGCGGTTGTCGATAACTGATGATCCTGAAATACGTCGAACTCGTAGAATTCTTCTAATTACATTTGGTGTGCTTCTCGTAAGTACTACTTGTCTTATGATTATCGAGGAAGGCCCATCTTTGTCGACTTACCTTTAAAAATATAACTTTTTACCGACTAAACCTTCTGAAGATCTTATTGTTTCGATTTGAAATAAATCAACCTAATTCAAACTGGATGACAAGATTTTCAATCAAATAATATTTAGACAGCCAGAGCTGTTTCCGATCATAACTTATATGCGTTGAATGAATCTATTCTTAGGTTCTGGCTGCACTTGGTACAGTTAGTTCAATTGCCGGCAATAGAATTACGAATAATTCCAAATACTCGTCAGACGGTGTTGAAATTGGTCGATCTCTTATTTCAGTTGTCTTTTTCAGCTTTGGATACTTGGTCGCTCATCGATACTCTAAAATAGGCTTACTAGTGGTATGTACCAACTGTGGTGTGTTTTTTAGTTTATAAATAACATCGCTTTTGGAAAATTTTCCCGCCAAACTAAATATAACAAAGGGGAAAATCTTTTTCAAGAAGAAGTATGATGTACAATCGGTTTATTACAAAATGCAGGTTGCATTTCTTTCCTAATTGCATTTGAAGTAAATATTATCTTCACAAATATCCAGATTAACCGGAAACGAATTCGAATTGAAACAAAAGAAACTATTTTCATGAGATCAAGCTTTGCTAGATGAGAAATACTTTACCAAAAATTACGATTTACATTGTGAAAGTTTTCACCTTCTCGTTTATCGGATGCACACACGATTTGAGACCGTTTGAAAAAGTCTTCAATGACTTTTCGTTTATTTTTTATACAACCAATTTGAGTATCATCGAGACACGATCAACACTGATAGCCATTGAACGTTATGATATTTTGTGATTGATTGTTAATTGAGTTGGTCTGAATTATAGTTGCATTATTTTTTCACCAAATAAAGTAAAAGACAAAATTACAAGCGTTAACAGATTAGGTATACTTTGCTTGCGAGTAAGTGTGAACGAAGATCGATATCAACAAGGAGATCCCCCGTTAGAAAATATTTTACCTGTCTTCAAAAACATGGTTGTATTGTAACAATTTATTGATGAACTAGTTGGAAACTATTTGCTTTCAGGTCGATATATTTTCATATATTACATTTGCTCGAGAAGAAATAAAGCAAAACAATCGAGAAATACTCTCTCAGTAGAAATATTTCTACTTCTAATTTTTAGTTTGCTTGGTTAAGCATTATTGGATTGGTTATTGGTGGTATTGTGGTAGTGCAGCTCTTAATTGTCGGTTTGACTTTTTCAACTAATGCAAGGTCAATTAATAATAGTCAAACCAATGGTATGCTGGTTGGTGCATCAACAGTTTTCTTCGTTGTGATTGTTATTTTCGTTGTAGCTTCTATTATTCAAGTAGGTCTTTTATTTCTTTTGTTTCCATTTATTTTCATTTTTATTTCACCTTGTAGATTGTGATTGTAAGGTTTGCTTTCAAATTGGCAAAACTTATCGAAGTTAAAAAGTCTTCATTTCGTCAACAAATTTAACTCTTCGATTTGTGTCATATGTAACTCATCTTAACTTGTATTCGAAATTTGTGTAGTTTCTCATTTGCTCTCTCTCCCTAAATAAATGTGAAAGTACTTATCTAAACGGATTGCTACGCGCGTGCAACAATAGCGTATAACGTGGTGGTTGTGGAAAAGTTATACTGCCCATTGGTTTACCCGGAACAAATGAGTCATGTTTGCTAATTAATTGTGTAGAAGAAAAGTACTCTACTACTACAAACAAACAAGGAATCATACCAAATCTACCTATTGAATTCAACCTGATGTAAATCTATAGTACTTAGACAGGACGGAATGTTTCTTAATTCAATACAACTAGCTAATAGCTTACGATGTTGGTTACCTGAAAGACTATTCGAAAAAGAGATTGATCGATGATATTTATTGACCAGGACGCCTACATTTTAAACTAATGTTTATTTCAATGTGGATTTGATTCACATGGCTGAGGAAGTGAATATTGTGTTTGTGCTCTTCAATCCAATGCTATTAGTTGAACTTACTCTGCACATATCTTGAGTACACAGACTCGTAATATATGGTGTGGACCAATAATAACATTTATTAGACGAAAATGTGTTCCGAAAATAATGAATGCTTCGTTTTAGTTATGTTTATCACTTATGTTTGTTGTGGCAATGCTTGGTTGTGTGTAAAAGAATTGAAAAATGGAAAAGAAGCTCCACACAAAAGCATTGCTGGTATCAGAATCTTTGCAGACTGTACTGCCGAACAATAGCGAACAATTTTTAAATGGAACAATATCCGCTTTTGACTCGTAAAAAATCTATCTAATTGTCGGGGTACTGTACCATTTACGAGTTCATTTGCCACTTCAATAATCTTTTAGGAGATAGATAGTATATTTAAAAAAAAAGAAGTAATGAGTGCCACTCGTGTTCCATACGATAGAAATGCATACTCTCACCCACATTCCTCCCTCTACAGCTCCTGGAAGAGCATTCAACTAGGACCCTTAATAAATTCTGGGCAGTGCTTTGTTATCTGCATTAATACAAATTATATAGTTGCTTCAAAAACAATCATTGTTTTGCAAAAAATTCCAGATAGTCAGTTATGCATATAAACTAACGAAATCATACCGTATTTTTTCTCCTTCATTACAATTTATTCATCTGTTCATTTATTCTTTACTATTGACAATCGAAAACATGATTATATCACCGCTAATTCCTAGAGACAGCAGTAGGAACGAGAGCTCTCAGAGATCTATTTCCAATTGGTTTGAAATCTACACAAAAAATATTCACTCCATCATATACTAAATATTTTCTTGTATTGCATCGGCCTAATCTCATGGTTGAATGGTGGAGTTAAGTAGAATGTGAAGATTAAAGTTTGACACTATCCGTATCGAATTTCATGACATCAAGGCAAAAAGAATATTTTGTGCGAAAAAGTTACTTCCGTTCGCTGAATCGTATATTACATTCGATGACTCAGGATGAGGGTAAACTGTGAAATGATGAAAGTTCTATTGGCATCTGTATTGACACTAAAAAATCATAGATCTTATGTAGACTAAAATATCTATCGATTTACATGATAGTATTCATTGAAACATCTAGTACTTGGAGAGCGTGCAAAATCTTTTTTTTTATTTTTCTGAGCAATTTTATGTATCTTTTGAATCACTGTTCTATCAAAATATAATGATTATACGAATTCTGTTTATTTCAATTATTCGTTACATTAGTCAAGATCTGTGTAAGTGAAATGTTTGCCGTAAAAGTTTTTGAAATATAATTTCTTTTTTCTGACGTAGCCAAACTTTCGTAGGCCCTTAACCTCATGAATACCCAGGTGAGAGAAAACGGGCTGAAACGGCATAAAAACGATGTAAAACGTTAAAAAACGGCGCCGTTTTCCGTCAACTCGGAAAACGAAGAGAATAGTGCTTAAAGCGATGGCCGTTTTCTAGCAAAAAAAACGGCCCGTAAAACGAGCTGACGGATTACGGCGAAATAGGGTGAAAATTAATGCCGTTTTATGTCATTTTATAGCCGTTTCAGGCCGTTTCCGATGGCCTTTCAGACGGCAGGATGATCCTCCTGGGTACCGATGATTCTTGCGTTCTGTGCAAAGACAGAGATAAAATATGAAATGTCCTCTCTCTTGCGTTCTGTCGATATGTATCAGTTGTCCTACGTTCTATATTTTATCAGCATATCGTATGGATTCTTGCTATGTCGTATATCCATATAATTCTGTCGTATTTATTAGAAAAATAAGTAAATAAATGTTTGTTTTTATCATGGTAAATAGTGATTTGTGATAAATACTAATTCGTAATAAATTTTAAGTGAAAAAATCATAAAATTGAATCGCTTATATCTTTCAATACGCTAATCGCCATTTCTCGAATGAACTATCCTCTATTCATTATATGTTATTTAACAACTGTTCAAACCCAGCAGAATGAATCCTAGCCTAGGCCTTATCTACACTAGAAAGATAATGCGACATTAATTCGAATTAAATCTACGTACGCCTACACTATAAGTTTAATGCATCAATCAGAATTGAGAAGTAACCGCCATAATGTAGTCAGCATGTATAAACTTAGCACATGTTCAGTAAAGAAAGAGTCGCTTCTGTCTCTTTTTGATGACTAACAACAAATGACGAAATTTGTCACCAAAATATCTACTTTTCTAATTTATTTATTTCAACTATAATTTCGTCAAATATTCTAGGGTTCTTAATTTTTTATAGTTCACTTCCTGTTCTTCATAAAATATATATTTATCGATAATATACAGCGACCTCATTGAGGGCTGTCCGAGATTCTAATTAGTTCATCAAGTTCTTTATCGATTGGTGCATTAACTTAATTCACTTTTCAAAAGTGCATTAAATCTGAATTAAATTTTTAACCAACCATGCTTCTTAATTCAGCATTAACTTTTCTAGTGTAGACAAGGGCCTACACTGTAAAAAATGCCATGTGTCTAACGAGACATGTTATCCGTCTTAAGTCTTATTCAGACGCGAAATACGTCTTGTTTTTAGACATGTAGTGACTACAGACAGGAAAGCGTCTTAAGCTCCTCTTTCTCTTAAAACATTGTTATAGCTATTGACCAATAGATCAATTTTTTACTTTCTTTCGTATCTATGAGAATTTACTTTCGGATGTGAAACAAAGAGTCTTATTCGATTTCTTCTAAGTGTTTAGGATTTCACTCTTTCCAGAACTAGTTTTTCCGATGACTTTTCTGCCATGAACTACACATTTTAACTTGAATTGGGGATATTCGTGGTTTTGAAGAGATCTGTATCTCTTGATTCGATATCTGAAGTGAAGGGACTGTAAGAATATGCAAACCATTTTACCAAAATTTATTTTTTATTTATTTCTAATATATTTTCAAGTTTTTTATTTGTTTTGTAGATGATAGAAAAATTATCAAAAATAACTGATTACAGTTATATTTTAATATTGTATATTTAAAAAAATACTTAAGACTTTTATTTTTTTCGTTTTAGACTTGTGTTGCATGAGTTTTCCCAGACGATTCTATCAATCCATGGTTCTCTAATTCAAGAATTCATGTTTCTATATGAACATTAGATATTAGAATAAATATTCTTAATGAAATAATTTTTTTACACTTTAATTGAGTTAAAATTATATTTAAAAACTAGAGAAATTATTATAGAATTTTTTATATATTCTTTTTTTATGTTTAATGAAATTCCTCAAAGGTGATATTCTTGTGGAATAAAATATTATCTTAGAAAAAATTTTATTGAAGTAAGTCTCAGTTTTGAGGAATTTCATTAAACATCAAAAAATATATATAAAAAATTTTATAATAATTTCTCTAGTTTTTAAATATAATCTTAACTCAATTAAAGTGTAAAAAAATTATTTCATTGAGAATATTTATTCTAATATCTAATGTTCATATAAAAATATGAATTCTTGAATTAGTGAACCTTAGATTGGTAGAAGCGTCTAAAAAAGACTACTGTAAGACGCTTAAAAACATTGGTTTTAATACTCCAATCAGGATCGATTAAGACGCTCAAGTGTCTAAAATCGGTCATCCGTTGTCGCTTGAAGCGTCTTATCGAGTTAGATATGAACCAATCAGAAAGAAGACGAAGCGTCTTGTTTTAGCGCACGAAACGTCTTGCATGTACACTACATACATCTTGATTTTTTAGAGTGTACCCACCCAGGTTGAGCTTTACGGAGTCCGTATACGACCGTATTTTACCGTATTACGACTATGACTCTCTGAGTTGTGATACGGTCGTATACGATCAAAAACGAGCATATACGACCGTAAATCACCGTACACGACACGGAGATTTACGGTCGTAATACGGAGCCAGGTAATACGGACGTATTTCATCTTACACGGCCGTATTTAACCGTATACGACCGTGCTTATTCGACCTGGGTAGGATCCGATCGGTTCCTACTGGAATCCGACGGAGCTCTTCGGAAGACGCAAGGAAACTATCGGATTATCGTCGGATTCCTGGTTCCGGAATCGATATCGGATCTTAGTATCGGAAACTGATAAAATCCGACATCAACCGTCAATCGGAACCGAAATGCTTCGGATTTCATTGGTTCCGACATTGATTCCTCAACCAGGAACCCAACGGGATTTCGTCGGATGGTAGGACCCCATAGAATCCGATGGGATTCGGTATCGAGTTGATTCACCTGGGAAGATACGACAGAGTTGAAAAAAAATTTCGTTCTGTGAATATGCGTTTCGCATACTCGGTATTCATGAGGTTAATCTGACGAAAACATTTGATCGCTCATGCATTCCCAGGTCAAACGATACGGTCCGTATACGGACCGTATTATCGGGCGCAGTATTACGGACCGTACTGTGCTTAAGTTAGCGTCGTAATACGGCCTATTTTCACAGTATACGGACCCCCGTATACTGTGCTCCAAACCAAGTGTCGTTTACGGACCGTAATGCCATGAATTTAAGCACAGTACGGTCCGTAATACTGCGCCCGATAATACGGACCGTATACGGACCGCATCGTTTGACCTGGGTTATTTTACACATGTTAAATGTATATTCTAGTTGTTTTTCTCTTCCTCAACTGATAGTTATTTTCTAATGTGATCGTCGTCACACGTTTTTATTGCGACACGATAGTAAGCTTAGAACGAATAATATCGGCTAAAACAACAACGAACTATTGTGCTTTCTATTTTCTGTTCTTCTCTCTTTCCATTTTCTTTCGTCGTCGTATATATACGTGTACGCTAAGTTTCATATCTGTATTGTAAACGTTAAAGAGAAGCAATCGTCGACATGCAATACGCGCAAGACAACGAAAAATTTGTTGCGATGGGTAGTCCTTATATGCCAGTTTCTCAACTATTGTCATTAACTGACGATCCTGAAATACGACGAACTCGTAAAAATCTTCGAATTCTACTTGGTGTGCTTCTGGTAAGTTCTTCTTATGAAGATCAATTTTTTTCGATTTCGAATAAATTGAATAAATTCAAACTAAAAGTCAAGATTTTCAATCAAATAATATTTAGACAACCAGAGCTATTTCCGATCATAAATTATATGCGTTCAATGAATCTATTTTTAGGTTCTGGCTGTACTTGGCACAATTAGTTCAATTGCTGGCGTTGGAATTACTAATAATTCCAAATACTCTTCACGTGGTGCTGAAATTTCTCAGTCCATTATTTCAGTTGTTTTTCTCAGCTTTGGATATTTAGTCGTTCATCGATACTCAAATATTGGTTTACGAGTGGTATGTACTAACTGAACTCTTTTTCCTATAGCATCGTTCTGAAAGCTACACATTCCTTTTCGAAAATTTCCTAAACGAACTAAATAGAGGAGGGCGAAAAATCTGTTTCACGAGAAAGTAGGATGTTAAATCGCTTAATTACAAACTGACCAAAGTCGAATCCGAATTGAGAGGAAACGATTTATTTTCATCGGATTAAGCGTGATCAGATTTCTACAAGAAAAATGTATAGAACAATTATCGTTCTCTTTCGAGATTCTAGCTAAATAATATGCTTGTCTAAAAACGATAAAATTGCATCTGAATTTTAATCAAATTATTAGTTGAAAAAGATTTTTCACGAACATAAGATTATTTATTTTAAAACCCGATCGGCTTGCCAATTTTCAACTTGGTTCGCAGTCACCTGTATTGAAAGCACACACGATTTGAGACCGTTGGAATTTTTATCTGTTCTTTTTGGTCTATTCGCTGTGAACATAATTCGAGTACAATCTAAACAGTCGTTTATCGCACCTAAATGGAAACCAAGATGAAATTTTACTTTCAATATATTATCAACAAATTTCGTATTTATTGTTACACTACCCTGAAAATACAGTCGGATGTAATTTTTTCCTGGCGGACACGCATTAGTATATGACACTGGCTCCAATAGAAATAAGAGAAACTACTCGATTAATACTTTCAATAGGATATTTGCATTAAACATTTCTACTGTCAATTTTTAGTTTGCTTGGCTAAACATCATTGATTTGGTTATTGTGGGTATTGCTCTAGCGATTCTCGTCATTTGCGGTTTAGTAGTTGTAAGTACCACAAGCTCGGTTGTCGATGCTGAGCAGAAAGGTATTCTAGTTGGCCTATCAATGGTTGTCATCATTGCGATTATTCTTATCATCGCAGGTTTTATTCTTCAAGTAAGTCTTTCATTTCTATCATTTCTAATTATTCTCATTATTATTTCGCATTGTAGATTATAATTGTAAAGCTTGCTTTCAAACTAGCAAGATTAATTGAAGCGAAAAAGTCTTTATTTTTTTCAACAAATATAACTGTTTGATTTATTTCATATGCTTATTTGTTTTCGATATTAGTGTAGTTTTTCGTTTACTATCCTTTTCTGCTTGAAATCTCGATAAATAAATGTGAAAGTGTATATCTACACCGATGGCTGTATCCATACAACAATTAAACATAGTCATGTGCTTGTCGAGCAGTTATCCTGTCCATTGATTTACCGGGAACAAATGATTTGTTTCCTACTAAAGAGAAACAAGAACTCATACAAAAATTACCTATGGACTTGCATTTGGTTTTTATGAAGTTATTATACAGAGCTTTTGATGTTTTATTCAAAATATCTTTTCAATAATTTTTAAGACCCGGAAGTTAAGGCGAGACGTTCATATCCGTGTTGATATTCTCCATCTATCCTATGGAAAATCTGATGACATCGTGTCACATGTATGAACAACAGACTCATCAATGATGCATATTATTTACGGTGTCTAAATTCTACGATTATGTTTACATGAATAGAGATTCTTCTCATCGTTCTCAAATTGTTCGGTTCACATTGTTCTGTCTCGTTTTGTGCCATTAATTGATATTTTATCTGCATAAAATTCGAGTACAAAGATAGATAATGAGTGATATGAGCTATTTACAACATCGATAAGACAAAAACTTGCTCCGAACATAATCAATACTTCATTTTCTTTATGTTCATCACTCAAATGTCTAATGTCAACGTTTGATAATAAACAATTTCCCTTTTCGTATCATCTGAAATCTTTCTAATTTTCGCGGCACTACACAATTCACGACCTCATTCACTATATCAATTTTTGTTTCTGGTGATACATAATACTAAAAGAAGAATGGGTGCGATTCATGTTACATGCAGGAGAGACTCATATTTACACAAACATTATCAGTGCCCAGCTTCTCAATGAGCATTCCTATAAGGCTTCAAGTAAATTTTGGACGATGCTTTGTCATCTGCGTTGAGAAAAGTTATAAAGTTGGTGAAAAACATTTTTTCCCTAATAAAGAACAAAGATTTCTTTTTAATTTACACATCACATTGTCATAATGATTCTAGTGAAACTTTTGTCGTGTTTGTGTCGATAGCCTCGGGGATACTCACTCATTCTCATTCCATGATTTTTGCGTTAGTTGCATCCACTACAAGAATTAAAATTCAGATTTATCAGCAATGAATTCAAAATAATTACATAAAATCGTATATTCTTTTCTCCGTCGTTATTATTTTTTCATATTTTTATTGATTGTTTACTAACGACAATTAAAAAAGTGATTATATCACTGCAGTTGCAAAATAGGAATCAGTGGGATGGAAATCTCTCGAAGATTTATTTCCTATTTATATGAAATCTATTCAAAAAATATTCAGTCCACACTGTATTAAATATCTTCGTGTATCATGTCGGCATAATCATACGGTTCAATGATAGAGTTCAGTAAAATTGAAGGAGCGAAGTTTGTTAGTATCTGCTTCAAGTTTTGAGCTCGATAAGAGAATAAGAGAATTGCTAATGTGGCAAAGTAACTTTCATTCTCTAAATCCTATATTCCAGTCGAAGCTTCATGTTGAGGGTAACATTTAAGATCATGAAAAGTTCTGTGATCATATTTATCAGCACTAGGAAGCCATCGATGTTGTTGTGATGGATTCAGCCGTCATACCCGGGAGTAGTGGCTCACTGTATCAATATTCTCTCTCTTTCGCACGCACATATACACGCCTTTTTTAATTTTTATTCACTGGCCATTCTTGACTCATCCTTTCTCTCCTGTTTTCCTTAGTCATCTGTATGTTGGTGTTCTTTAATAAATGTACGAAATAATGGACCATAACGAAACGAAAGCCGTTAAACTTTTCTAGAGAGAAATTTCTTCTTGTGCTACCTGAGAGACAAGAAAACATTGCTGCTTTTTTCGCGTCTACTCGTTAGATGATAGTAGTCATTGATGTATCGATAACTTAGAGAGTGTGCAACATCTCTTTTATTTATCCGAATAGTTGCACGTTACCTCTCTTATTAGTCTCATAGCATAAAATGATTATACGAATTCTGTTTATTTGAATTATTCGTTACATTAACAAAGGTCAGTCTAAACGAAATACTCTCCATGGAATTTTCCGAAATATGAATCCTTCTTCTCTGAGGCGGTTAAACTTTCCTAGGTCCTCAACATGACGAACGACTCTGATGGCTCATGTGTTATTCTACACATAATTATTAGATGTTTCTGCTAGTTGTTTTTCTCTTCTCCCACTAATAATTATGTTCTAATGTGATCGTCATCATACTATTGATTGCGACTGGATACAATAGCGTAGAATAACAGAGCTATTTTGCCATCTAATTTTTACTCTTCTTTCTTCCCATTTTCTCTCTTCTCCGTGTATATATATATATATGTTAGCTTTCATAACTTTTTATTCTGAACGTTAAAGATCATATAATCGCAATGGAATACACGCAAGACAGCGAAAGATTTGTTACAACAGGTAGTTCTTCCATGGCTGCTTCTCAACCGTTGCCGTGGAATAAAGATCGTAAAATAAGATGCACGCGTAAAGTTCTTCTAATTGTACTTGGTATGCTTCTCGTAAGTTCTTCTTCGTAATATTTATCGAAAGACAGCAATCTTTATAGACTAGCATTTTACAAATATAAGTTTTTGTTCACTAAACCTTCTGAAGACCAATTTGTTTTTTTTTTTAAATAAAATAAAATAAAATAACTTAATTCAAATTGAACGACACGCTTTCGAGTCGAATCATATTTAGGCACGCAGAGCAACTTTCAATATTAATTTATTTGCCTACTAAAAAATCTATTTCTTATTCATATTCTATACATATTTTATGTTTAGAGTATGGCTATACTTCGTACGATTTTTATAATTGTGGATTTTGGAGCTACGAACCATTCTTCAAACTCAATGCTTAGTGTTCAATTTTGTCAATCCGTTATTTCAGTTATTCTCTACAGCTTTGGATATTTAGTCACTCATCGATACTCTAAAATAGGTTTACGAGTGGTATGTACTAATTGGAATCTCTTTTGTTTGTAACATTGCTCTGAAAGCTAAAGGTTTTTCGTCGGTAATTTTCCTATCGAACTAAATATAAGAGGACGAAAAATCTTCTTGAGAAAAAAATAGGGCGTAAAATCGACTAGTTATAAAGTGCATGTTGTATATCTTGCTTATGGAATTTGAAGTAAATCATATCTTCTCATATATCCAGAGCAATCATGGGTGTTGAAAGCACACACGATTTAGGACTGTCGAAATATTTCTCTATTGTTTTCGATTTATTCGTTGTGAAAATAATTTGAGTACAATCGAGATACGGTCAGGATTGAAGAGCATGGAAAATTATAAGATTTCGTAGTTCTTAATTGAGAAGATCTGAATTATACCCGGATCATTTTTGCCCGAGATAAACCAAAAGAATTTTCAATATATTTTCAGCGTCTTTTAAACTTTCTTTTTATTTTGTTACATTTTACTGAACATAGAGAGTGAAATTATTTTTCTGCCAGGGACACGTGTATTGATATATAATAAATACTCGATGAATACTCTCTCAAAAAAAATTTTCATTGAACATTTCTACGTCCGATTTTTAGTTTGCTTGGCTAAACATCATTGATTTGGTTATTGTGGGTATTGCTCTAGCGATTCTGTTCGTTTCCGTTTCAACATTTTTAAGTACCCGAATCTCGACTCTTGATGGTCAGCACCAAGGTATTGGGATTGGTCTATCAATAGTTGTCTTCGTTGCGATTATTCTTATCATCGCAGCTTTTATTCTTCAAGTAAGTCTTTCATTTCTATCATTTCTAATTATTCTCATTATTATTTCGCATTGTAGATTATAATTGTAAAGCTTGCTTTCAAATTAGCAAGACTAATTGAAGCGAAAAAATTTTTTCTTTTTGCAGCAAATCTAACTGTTTGATTTATGTCATATATTAATCATGTTCATTTGTATTCATGATGTGTGTAATTTCGAATTTATCCTCTCTCTCTCCTTGGAATCTTTATAAATAAATGTGAAAATGCTTATCTATATCAATTGCTATACCCATACAACAATAGTAGATAACGTGATGGTTGTGGATAAGCTTTACTGTCCATCGAGTTGTCAGGCACAAATGATTTATGTTTTCTACTAAAGAGAAACAAGAACTCGTACAAAACTTACCTATGTATTTACATTTGGTTTGTATAAAATGATTATACAGAACGCTCGAAATTTTCGTTGTTTAAAGTATCTTTCCAGTAATTGACGATCTTGGATGCCCGGAAGATTACACAACACATCCATATAAAACTTAATTTTCTCCTTCTATTCTATAGCAAAATCAGATGATATTGTGCCACATGATTGAACAACAGATTCATGAATGATATTTATTATTTACGGCTTGTGAATTCTGAAATTGTGTTTCTATTAATATGCATTCTTCTCTTTGTTCTCTAATTGTTTGATTCGCACTGTTCTCTTTCATGTTGCGGCATTTGTTGTGTTTTCTCTGCATAAAATTGGAGTACAGACTGATTCAGTTCTTTCCTAGGCGATAGATAATAACAAAAACCACGAATGAGTGCGTCTCGGGGTCCACATGGTTGAAATTCATACTGTCACTCACCTGCTCATTGCGCATTTCGAAAAGCAATCATTGAAGTCGCAAGAAATTCTGCACAACACTCTGTTTTCTGGGTTCATGATTCTGGTGATGAAACGTCAATGACTTTCATACGTTTACTATCCTACATATTCGTTTATTTCTATTGCATGACACTTGTGTCAGTTTCATCCATTGCAAGAATGGAAATTCCGATTGTCAGTTACGAATTCGTAATGCATAAGAAATAGTATTATTTTTCCCCTGCCGATTCATTCTTTGCTATTGAAAACTGAAAACATAATTATATTCCTGATGGTTAATGAGTTCTCAAACACACATTCGTTTCCTATTCATATGTAATTTATTCAAAAAGTGATGCAATTGAAATAAAAACTCTAGTTGAACTATTGTTTTCCTGTGCTTGCCGAGCATTGACCTTAAGATATGTCTATATCACATGACTTTCTTTCCATAGAAGAGAACTTGAATACTCGCATGAGTTGTCTGAAAATTTTATGAATGCACATACTTTACTTGACCAACTTATATACAAGAAAAAACACCCTTCTCATTACCAGTGATGATGTTTGAGACTAATATTCATGTAGATTTCCTTTTTTTTNTAAAAGAGCAAAATGTACATATAAAAGATAATTAGAACTGATTTCATTCGGTCCAACTGTCGTTCTTGTCATTGTGACATCTGGCAGGATTCATTGAAGTATTTGCTATTGTTAGGGTGTGATTGATATAAACTTTTGTTACTAATCTGTGTAGCTCGTAGTGTTTTCCGTGTATGCTCATGCTTTTTTATTGTATAGATTCTTCTGCAACTTCCTATGTCTGTTTAGATGCTTTTCCATTAACTTTTACGAAAATTTATACAAACTAATAGAGACTTTCAGCAATCATCACCTCCTGCTGCTCGGTCACTACGCATCTTTACAGATTTTTTTCTTTTCAGAACAAATAGTCTTTATCCATTGTCTAATACATCAAATCATCGGTGGGCCACTACGAGGTAATTGGTGGCAATTGCTACATCTGACAAAAATATTGCCATGCGCCAAAAAAAAATATTAATAGTATATATAAGCATCGGTGAACCACCACACAGCAATTGTCACACCTGAAAATATTATTAGTGGCATACGTCTATCTGTATATATACATATGTCACATCCAAAACATGTTTTTCTTCCAAAGAAACTAGGGATTACTATTTATTGGCACACCTTCATATCAGACGCTGGCGTGCCAATGCACCAAATTCATTGTTTCTCGTCATTTGTATCATGATAGTTTTTATAATATAATTAGTTATAGTATTCATTAGTGCTGCCTATGCCCTCTCTACGTTCAACAATTGACGTCTGCATTAGAATAGTAGTGAAAATCTTGAGAAAAAAGAATCTTGAATGTTCCAGCGCATAGAACAAGAAGTGAAGCGAAAGTTTCAAAAAGACCTCAAATCTTGCCTCCAGATCTGTACATATTACATGAATAGAAACAAAAAATTCTGCTAGTAAATTATATACTCGTGGTCAGCTATTCAAACTCTATAACACAGCGAATGTATAAACGAGAAAAATGTTCACTCCAACTTTATTTTACTGACATTGTAATGGGTACGGGCAGTTACTCCTATATACACTTGCTCGCACGGCTAGTCATAGCGAGTAAGTGTATATACGAGCAACGGACCTTGACCCATTATATGACTGAAAGGTGAAGACAGAACGCAAGAGAGCGAGCGACTATTTTTTCCTTCTGCCATTTTTCAGAACGTAAGAATAGTTGGTGCACAACGGGTCAAGTCTCATTTTTGTTTATTTTAAACGTTAGAAAGCACATCATTGACATGCAATACTCGAAAAAGAACGAAAACGTTGCTGCGATAGCTAGTCCTGGCATCATGGTTTCTCAACCGTTGCCGTTGAATAAAGATCCTGAAATACGGGAAACTCGTAAACTTATTTTACTTATACTTGGTGTGTGTATCGTAAGTTTTTATTTTCTTAAAATTATCATAAGGTATCAATGTTTATCGACTAACCATTTGCAAACATCAGTTTTTGCTCTCCAAATATGCTGTAGATCAACATTTTTGGTTCAAAATAAAATAACTTAATGCAAATGGATTTACATAATTCTCAACTAAATCAGACCGAGGCACCAAATATGAAAACAGAATATATATGGCATTTTTTTCTGAATCAAGAGAAGCTTTATCTGCTGCATTAATTTCAATTACATGCATAAATAATCCCAGGATGAATCTGCTCGATAGAAATGTATCGTCCTGAGACCTTACTTTCCAAATGTTAGAAATCTGCAAGCACATCCAAAAAATTGTAGGACTGAATAATCATCAACAAATATATTTTAGCTGCATACAATATTTTTATTTCTAAATTTGCAAGGTCACTTGTGATTGAATATTTTTGTCGGTCAGCGTGATTCAAACATTGTTTATCACTTGAATAGTAACACTTGTAGTTGATTGGGACTAATATTATAATATTCAAAGAAGATATATGCAAAAATTCATTCGAAAACTACGTATAAAAATGCAGGACGACCGCACTTTCCTGTCCTATTCTTGTCTCTGCTACACACCGAGCGCAATTTTCCTCAATAGCTCATATACATTCAAGAAACAAGTATTTATCGATATGATACACATATTATCGTTTTAGGCGCTGAGTGTATTTGGTACAACTGGTTCTAAATACTCAGGACGCCAAGCTGGCATTGGTCAGTCTCTTGCTTCACTGTTGTTATACAGCTTTGCATATTTAGTCACTTATCGATATTCTTCAACAGGCTTACGAGCGGTATGTAAGAACTCTGGTGTGTTAGTCATGTATTTATAGCCTTGTCAGAAAGCTATGCTTGCTTTTTCGAAAATTTCACTAACAAACTAAATATAGGAGTATAGAAAATTTTCTTCAGGGCGAAGTGGGATCTACAATCCATTAATTAGTTACTCGATATTGTATAGCTTGCCTAATGAAAAGTAAAGAGTAAATATTATCGTCACACATATCTAGATTAAGTCAAGTCGAATTCGAATTGAAATCGAAAGAAAAGATTTTCATGGGATTAAACGTTATCATCTCTCTAGATGTAAAATGTGAAAATGAATTTTCTTTTATTTCGAGGTTCCAGGTAAATAAAATACACGTCTGAAAACAAAACAATTACCGCTTTATTTCAAGTAAATTGTTAGACGAACTAAGAAAACAGTAAGATACTTGCATTGAAACATTTCCATTTTGTTTTTAGTTTGCTTGGATAAGCATCTTTGGATTGGTTAGTACGGGTATTGGCCTAGTAGTTCTTATGATTTTCGATTTCCTAACTTTAACTGCTTCAACTGCAAATGCTAATGGTCAGTTGATTCTGGCTGGCTTATCACTAGATCTCGTATTTTTGGTTATTATTAGCATCATAGCTTTTGTTCTTCAAGTAAGACTTTTATTCCTGGTGTTTCGAATTATTCTCATTCTTGTTTCCCATTGTAGATTATGATTATAAAGCTTGCGTTCAAATTGGCAAGACTTATTGGAGCGAAAAAGTCTTTATTTTTTCAGCAACTCTAACTGTGGAGTTTGTTTCATATATTATATTAATCGTGTTAACTTGCATTCGACATTTTTGTAGTTTTTATTTACTCGCTCACTTTCTCCTTGGAAACTCTATAAATAAATATAAAAGTACTTGTGCCAATCAATAGCTTTACCCCTACAACAATTATACATAATCTGGCGAGTGTCGCTAAGTTATCTTGTCCATCGACTTAGCGAGAACAAATGTTTCATGTTTGCTACTAGAACGAAACATGAATCCATACTGAAACTACTGATGGAGTTTAACTTGATGTGTACGTAGTAGAAGTAATTCTTTAAATTTCGATAATTCAAAATATTTTTCGAATAGTTCACGATTTTGGACACCAGAAAGACGAAACAAGACATTCATATTCGTCTATTTTGCCTCCCTATATCTCATTTAAAATCAGATGAGACTATTCAGGATGAATATGAAGAGTCGAATCGAACTCCATGATAATTTGTTTCTTGATGTTATGTTAAAATTGAAAGTGTAAACAGTTCTTACCGTGCCGCATGATTGAACAACAGGCTGATCAATAATGTGTGTTGTTCATAAATTTTAAGTTCTAAAATAATGTTTGTATTAATACGCAATCTTTTTATCGTTCTCTATTTGTTCGATTCACAATGTTCTCTTTGGTTATGTGGCATTGGTTGAGATTTCCCTGCACACAGATAGGTAATGCATAATTTCGATCAGTTATAACATGGACTATGTGAAAAAATTGTACCGAACATAGTTAATATTTCATTTTCGTTATGTCCATTAAGTTAAATGTCTAATGTTAACGTTTGTTTGTGTGTAGAAGAATCGAACCATAAAAAAATTTCCGTCGAACAATTTCAATTCTTGAATCATCAGAAATATTTCGAAAAATTTGATCAGCTGTTTAGAATCTCCGTTTATGAATAGCTTAGCTGATAAAAAATGCATGTTTTTTTTATGCGTCACATAAGAATGATGTTTGTAGCGAAAGTTGAATCGCCTCGGTGACAATAGTCTTTTTAAACACTCATTTATTTTGATTACATGATTTATGTGTTAATGTCGTTGATTGTGAGAATTGAAATTTTCAATATTGAACACAAAATTCAAAGAAAATAGAAGATTTCTTTTCAGCAGCGTATTCATTGTATGCTAATGCTAATTGAAAACGTGATCATATTGACACTGATTCAAATGGGCACCAATGAGAATGCGAGCTCTGAGATATTTGTTTCCTATTTGTATGAAATCTGTTGAAGAAATTTCGAATGAAAAATGTAAATATCTTCTTATGCACTAGAGAATATTTAAAATGATAATAAAATCAGATATACAATTCACTCGACAAGAGGGAATTCGATAATTATCAGCTTCAAAATTCAATGATATAAAAGAGAAAAGTAACTTTTATTGTGAAATAGGAAATACTAGAACGCCTTATTTATTCCCCAAAGAATTTCACAAAGAGTCGGCATTGATCAACTTATTATGCGTCCACATAAATCATTTTACATATTCATAGAGAATAGATTAGCTGTCTGAAAATATATTATGATCTAGAATGTGCGGGTGAAATATGAAATTAAGAAAACTATATTACCATATCGATTGGAACAGACAAACTATAGATTTCGTGTAGAAAGAGATATATATCTATGGTTCGAAGTAGGGATGCACCGATTCCTACACTATGCTTTTAAAAATGCCATTCTTTTGCCATAAAGACTTGCGCTATATACGAATTTTTAACATTGGTTTTCACCAGTTTTTCATGCTCTATCCGAATCAGCCGTCAGAATCCATCCAATGTAAAATAAACCTTTCGGACTCGGTGTGGAATCGGTCGAAAAGTGAAAATATAAAGATTTTTTCGACCGATTCCAACTGAATTACAGATTTTGTCTTTCGCATTAGAATATTCCTGGGGATAGATTTTAAAAGAGCGTTCAAAACTGAGCAGAAATAATATGAAAAATCTATCAGAGTATGTCAAGTGTGGATGCTGAGCAAATATTTTTGCAACCAGAGAAAAACCAATTCCAACCGATTCCTAGAATTTCTTAGAAACGTTTTAAATACTGAAAAAACTTGAAGTTATGAGATTCTGATAGATTTTTCATATTATTCCTGCTCAGTTTCGAACGCTCTTTTCAAACCCATCCCCAGGAATATTCTAATGCAAAAGACAAAATCTGTAATTCAGTTGGAATCGGTCGAAAAAATCTTTATATTTTCACTTTTCGACCGATTCCACACCGAGTCCGAAAGGTGTATTTTACATTGGGTGGATTTTGACGGCTGATTCGGATAGAGCATGAAAAACTGGTCAAAACCAATGTAAAAAATTCGTTTATAGCGCAAGTCTTTATGGCAAAAGAATGCCATTTTTAAAAGCATAGTGTAGGAATCGATGCATCCCTAGCTCGAAGTACATTGTCTAAAGAAATTTCCTTCCGTTTTACTCTAATGTAAATATGCTACCTAGTTCTTATAGTTTTTTCACTAATATAAGTTCAACGACGCCCTGAAGAGCATCAAAATTGCTAGCACATACAATGTTTAGATCATGGCGTTCATTAAACGATCGTGAGTTTGAGCAGTTTTAATCAATCAAGAATTTGAAAATACGAACGTTGTAAAATCAATTTTATTGAACTATTTGGATAAAATTTTCTGAAATGTGCTTTTTTTGCTTTTGACTGAGCGAAACTTTAGTCAATTCTAAAAATACTGAAAGATTCTGATTACTCGAGTATTCTTTTACAAACATCAACAGTGTATTCTGTTTGTTTTTCTTTTTTTCCGCTGATAGTTTTGTTCTGACGAAATTGTCAAGATCCGATCTCATTGCTTCCCGATAGAATAGAATAATACTGACTAGAAAAAGGAGAAAAAACTATTTTGTCGTCTATTTTATTATTTTCTTTTGCATCTGCACTCTTATTACTATTCACGTTATTTTTTTTTATTCTAAAGACGAAGCGCACATAGTAGAAATGCAACACGCGCAAGGCAACAAAAAAATCGTTTTGACTACTGGTCCTTACATACCTGCTTCGCAGCCGTTTCCGTTGAATGAAGATCCTGAAATACAACCAGCTCGCAAAATTCTTTTAATTATAGTAGGCGTATGTCTCGTAAGTGTTTCGATTTTTATAACTATCAAAACACCTCAAAATTTATCGATTAATCTTTTACAAACATTATCTTATCCTTAATAAGCGTACTGGAAGCATGTGATGGAATTATTATTATTATAAACGCATTTCATATTAATCTAAAATTCATTCAATTTAAAATAGAATATCTTAATTACAATCGATATTTACAAAACGTATTAACATTTTAGGGTCTGACTGTAATTGGTGCATTTAGTTCGATTGCCGGAAGTGGAGCTCCGAGTAATACCCAGCATTCCATACGCGGTGCACAAATTGGTCAATCACTTATTTCGGTTGTTTTTCTCAGCTTTGGATACTTAGTCGCTTGTAGATACTCTCAAACAGGTTTACAAGTGGTATGTAGTAACTCTGATATGTTTGTCATGTATCTATAGGCTTGTTAGAAAGTTATGCTTTGTTTTTCAAAAATTTTACTAACAAATTAAATCTGAGAATGTAAAGAGTAAATATTATTGCTATACATTCAGAGCACCGCGTAGGATGGGATCGGACGCAAAAATCATCCCATGGGACAACTGAAATGTCAAATCTTGTTTAAGATGTCAAATTTATTTGATTATGATTGATCGACTGAGACTATCAATAACAATATTACTTCATGTTACATTTCATGATTTTATTAAAACGAAGCTCATAGTTTGAACTCCTGTTCTTTTTTGCTTATTTACAATAATAACATCATGCTCGTTATAATTGCAACATTTTACAAAATAGAGAAGAGAAGTAATGAATGAGAAATGAAAAATTTTCATTAAGTACAAAAATAACTGGATATAAATAAAAAAAATGTATGAAGTTTCATATGTTCCATGGAACGAACTATTCAAAGACATTTCACCAGTTATAAGCCACAATAACTACGTAAATCAATTGTTACTGTAACAATAGATGAAATTGCATTTTTCCTCTATGCGTAGATTCATTATTTTTTTTTGTTGTACATTGCATCGAGATGGCTGCACTACTTGACCACGTATAATTTGTATTTTTAACTATTTTTCTCACACAGTTGGGTACGGCATCTATATTGAAAGGACTATACTGTTTTTAGTAAGAAGAATAGATTCATATAATATTTCTTCGTCCCATGGGACGAATGGGATGGGATTGTCCCATCCCACGCGGAGCTCTGCTACACATATCGAGATTAAGCAAAGTCGAATTCGAATTGAAATCCGTAGAAAAGATTTTCATGAGATTAAACATTATCATGTCTGTAGATGAAAAACATGAAAATATATTTTCCTCTATTTCGAGATTCATTTGTATTTATATGGAATGAAAGCATACATGATCTACCAGCGTTTCGAATATTTTGCCACTCGATATATTTCTCTGTCGTTTTTAGTTAGGTGTGATGATTTACTGTAAATACAGTCGGAAATCTTTTTTTTTTCTAGGCGCATATATATATACATGATATTTGCATTGAAACATATTACCATTTCCTTTCTTTTTAGTTTGCTTGGTTAAATATAGTTGGATTGGTTATTTTGAGTATTGGCCTAATCATTCTTATTTTCTTCGGTTTCATATCTTTAACTGTTTTAACATCAACTAGTAAGAATCAGGGTCAGGGTATTCTGGCTGGTGTATCAATAATGGTTATCTTCTTTGTACTTATTCTTCGCATCAGAGCTTTCATTCTTCAAGTAAGCCTTTTTTCTTTTCTTTTTAATTATTTAGCATTTGAATATCGTCTGGTACATTGTCATCATAAGGCTTGCTGTCAAATTGGCAAGACTTATTAAAGCAAGAAAATCTTTATTTCGTCAACAAATCTAACTGTTTGGTTGGTTTTCATATAATAATTATATTAACACGTACTAAAGAGTTATCTAGTTTCTCATTTATTCTCTCTGCTCGAAAGTGCTGTAAGTAAATCTCAGTGTGCTTATTTAAATCAATAGTTTTACGCATAAATCAATCACACATAATATGATGATTGTCAAGAAACTACATTGTCGATCAATATACCGGGAACAAATGATTTATGTTTGCTACTTGAGAAAAACGAGAAATCATACTCAAACTACACGTTGACTTTCATTTTGTATCTATGCAATTATTATACAGAACTTTTGAAGTTTGTGTTATTGAAAATATCTTTCGGATAATGTACGATTTTGGATACTTGCAAGATGAAACGAGAGATTCATAGCCGTCTTACTATTCTCCTTCTATAGTAAATAAATGCGAAAACGGCGATTTTGTATCCGATCGTTATGTGTACTTCAAAAACTGAGTCGATTTATATATGTTGTGAATAATTCTGAGAAAAAAACATTTTTTGAAAAAAATCCCTGTACTCCCCCTTAGGACATATATGTCAAACTTGAGACTTGAATTCAATTGAAAATTGAAATTTTCAATTTTCAACTTTTAAACCAATAGCATTCTGAATAATCGTGACTCATACATATATCGCTATGAGTTGAAAGTTGAAATTTTCTATTTTCAACTGAATTCAAGTTTCAAGTTTGACACTACTGCGACTATAATAAATATTTTCTAGTGTCGAACGTTCGACTGCAAACCAAATGAGAACATGTCGTTCAAGATTTCTCCGTGATTGTTGTTGATCAATTTTTATGATTCCAGCTACAGAAATCAAGCTCAACCTGTATATAATCTGATTCGGTTTTGATACTACGACGGATACGATTTATTTAAGGATACGTTGCTTGCTCACCAATTAAAAGAAAAATACCATAACATTTGTTTATTGGATACTAGGACAATTCGTCGCTATGACACCCTCCAATCATAATTTATCTATTTTTCAATAATTAAATGACTTATTCGATTAAGTTTGAAGCATGTAATTTAATGACAATGCGAAAATGCTTTGAAAGTACTAGTGAAATTTAGCATTCTCTGAAGACGAGCAGCTCTGGAATCATGAGAAAAGAAAACGACTTTCAATGAATTTCTCTTTTTGAATCTTCACATTGACGTACAAATTCTGTTAGTTTGTAGACTAACGTCTGTTGTACAATACAATTTAAAATTAAACTAGTCAGATTAAATCGATGATTTATGCAATGGTTGAAGTAGGAACTAGGTCAGATTTTTTGTCGTTCTAGAACTCTTTATAGTGGCAATAGCCGATGATTAAAAAACAGACAAAATTTTATTATTTCTATAGCATTTACAGCGCCGAGAGAACAGATATGCGAGCTCGGATAGAAATCCATAAAAGTATTGTTGACTGCAATAAAATATTGAAGATGTGTTGCCTTTATAAAAGAATCAAAGCAAGAAAAAAAGAGCTGTGTACTAAAACATTGCTAGTATAAGAATTTACGCAGCTTGCATCGTCGAACAATAGTCGAAAACTTTAAAACAGAACAATATACGTTCTTCAATCGTATGAAATCTAACGAGTGCGACTCTTGTTACACACAGTAGAAATTCATCCTCTCACCCACATCCCTCACTCTACAGCTGATCGAAGAGCAATTATCTAAGACCCATAACAAATTTTGGGCAGCACTTTGCTATCTATAACATAAGTGATGAGCGACTTGTGAGTGTAAAATATTTATTTTCCTTTGAACAGCAGCGAAAATATGCAACAGTACAATATATAGAGTGGCTAGCATTCCTGCAAAAGCAAATTCTGTATAGACTAACTTCCCAGGTCGAACTCGTACGGTCGGAAACGGCAGGAAAACACCGGAAATCACTGGAACGTGCAAGCAATATTCCGGTCGGAAATTGTCGGAATATTTCCTGTGAATTCCCAGCGATTTCCTGTGCTTTCAGGAAGGAACCGATTGGAAAATCACCGGGAAACAACCGAAAATTTCCCGCCGGAATACTGCTTCCGATTCCCGCTATTTTCAGTGTTTTCCTGTCGATTCCCGCAGTATCCGTTCTTCGGAATCATTGACCTGGGTTTATGAATTTTTTTTACTATTTGAATATGTAAAGTAGTGGCTTTTGGATAGCCTATAATTATCTATTTGACGAACGAAAAAACATTCAATGGTTATGCGATATTGTCACTAATGGGATTGTGCTAAAAGTGGAATGGTACAATGTCAGTAAAATTTTAATATAAAGTTAGCCTAAACAGAATTTACTTTGTTATCTGTGCTGATAAATTCTATAGCCGATGAAAATACACAATGATTGTTTCAGAAAAAAAGAAGTACAATAACAGCATGCTGTTTTGTCTCATGAAAAATTACACTTTGTTTATTTCCCAAGCATCACATTTGTGTGCATTTCATTGACTGTAAGAGTTTAGATTTTGACTTTCAGTTATGAATACGAACTACATAAGAAATAGCACGATTTGTTACTCTTTGCGATTATTTTTTGTGCTATCAAAAATTGAAAAAGTGATTATATCACTACATATTTCGAATAAGCATCAGTGAGAATGAGAACTCTCGAAGATTGGTTTGAAATCTATCAAAAAAATATTCAGTACAAAAACGTATTAAATATCTTCTTGCACTGTATAGGCTTAAAAATACGGTTAAATGATAGGGTTAAGTAGAATGCAAAGAGTGATGCTTGTTAGTGTCCGCTTCAAATTTCAAAGACAATAAGAGAAAGAGGTAATTGTTCATGTGACAAAATAACTTTCATTCGCTATGTCGTATACTACCGCCAATGATTCAGGTTGAAAGTGAAATGTAAGATAACGAAAGTTATTTTAGCATATTCATTGGCATTAATAAATCGTAGATCTTGTCTAGACAGAAATATCTGTCGATAGTTCGAAGTACGCTGTTTAAGGAAATGTGTCCTCGTTCTGCTTGCAATACAGGATAATATTGTAGTTTTTAGCACATCTACTGGTCACATGATATTAGTCATTAAGGTATCGAGAACTTAGAGAGCGTGGGAAATCTCTTTTAATAATCTGAATATTTATACACGCATCTGTCATTAGTCTCTTATAAAGAAAGCTGATTATAGGAATTCTGTTTATTTAAATTATTCGTTACATTAGCCAATATAAGTCTATATGAAATACTTTCAATGAAATATGATTCCTTTTCTGTCTGACGTAGTCAAAATTTCGTAGGTTCTAAACATGTCGAAATTATTCGTGCATTTTATCACACGCCATTCTCATTGTTTTTCTTTTCGTTCGTTTATAGCTATGTTCGAATGTGATCGTCATGACATGCTTTCATAGCTCGTCAATATAATAACTAGAATAGTATTCGCTGAAACTAAAACGAACCATTCCGTCACCATTTTTTTTTCTTCTTTCTTCCCCATCGTCTCGCTTCTTACTATTATACGTTACCTTTCATATCTGTTTATTCTAACTATTAAGGAGCACATCGTGAAAATGCATCACGAACAAGGGAGCGAACAAGTTGTCACTGTGGCTAGTCCTAACAAATCTGTTTCGCAACTGCTGTCATTGACCGAAGATTCTGAAATACAACGAACTCGCAAAATTCTTCTAATTATGCTTGGTGTTTGTCTCGTAAGTTTCGATTTTTATGATTATCATAGGATATCAATCTTTAGTTTAATGCAATCATTACAATAACGCATTTCATATTAATCTAAACATCATAGGACTTAAAACAAAATATTTTAATCCAAATTGATCTGCACGTTTGCCAGTCGAATATTACTTATGCACAGAGCAGTTTTCCACAATAAATCATATGCATTGAAAATATCCATTTTTCATTGATACTTTATACGTGTTAACATTTTAGGGTCTCACTGTAATTGGTGCAGCTGGCGCAATTGGTTTGATTGCCGGACATGAACTAACGAATAATTCCGAATATAAAACATATCGTGCATCAATTGTTCAATCTTTTAGTTCGATTGTTTTTTTCGGCTTTGGATATTTAGTCACTCATCGATACTCTCAAATAGGTTTGCAAGTGGTATGTAATAACAGTAATGTTTTTTCTTTGTTTGTACATATGTAGAATCCTTAGAAAGTTGAGCTTTATTTTTCAAAAATTTTATTAAAAAGACGACATGTAGTAATAATGTTGAATATGTCATACGGGGCGAATCTGTATTTACAATTAGTTGATTCCTAAATTCATGTTATGTTTCTTGCTCAATTAAATCTGAAAGGAATGGTATCTTGACACATATTCAGATCAAACAAAGTCAAAATAGAATTGAAACAAAAGAAAAGATTTTCACCAGATAAAACTTTGCCAGGTCTTTACATAAAAAACACGCTAATCAATTTTTTTCTATTTCGAGATCTAAGATGAATGATATACGAGCCTGAAAACGAATGGGTTACCTCTGAAATTTTAGTAAATTGTTAGAAGAAAAAATCTTTTGAAAAATTATGATATTCTGAAATTCAATCTTGTAAATTTTCATTTGAAAGTCCGGTTTAATAAAAGTAGCATACACAATCGAACAGTGTTTGAAACATCTCTCTATTCTTTTAAGTTGATTCACTGTGAAAATAATTCGAATACAATCCAAACACCTTCAACAAAGATAGGCATGAAAGTTAATGATTTTTCGTAGTTGTTAATTGAGTGCGTCAGAATAACTTATGCACCAAATAAATAAAAACATTCGGAAACATCGGATTTGAATCCGATCGTTATGTGTACTTCAAAAACTGAGTCGATTTATATATGTTATGAATAATTCTGAGAAAAAAATCTTTTTTTGAAAAAATCCCTGTACTCCCCCTCAGGGATGGTCTGGTCAATAGTGACAATTTTTTCGATAACTCACCCATTTCTTGACGGATCCTTCTTATCTTCGAACTCGACTAAGATATTGATGAGATCATTCTGTGTACAAAATTTCATGACAATTGGATGAGGCTTTCAAAAGTTATCGTGTTAACGACCGGACACACTGATAGAATCTAGAGTGTACTCATTTTTTTTTGAGTACACAAAAAGACAACATTGCAAGTTCTTTGATTACATGTAAATAGGAATGAAGATGAAAGTCGACAAGGGGATGTGCTTTCAGAATGTATTCTCAAGATACAGCAAAAGAAATACAGTCGGAAATTACTTTTGTTTCAGGTGCATATGTATCCATATGTGATAGTTGCTCGAAAAGAAATGAAATAACACACTTGATAAATACTTCCTCAATAAAATATTTACATTAAACCATGTTCACTTCTGACTTTTAGTTTGCTTGGATAAACATCATTGAATTGGTTATTGTTGGTGTTCTTTTAGCGTTTCTGGCTATTTTCAGTTTGGCATTTTTAACTATTACAAACTCAACTTATAATTATAACAACTGGGATATTATGGTTTGCCTATCAATATTTGTCTACATTATAATTGTTTTTGTTATCGCAGCTTGTATTGTTCAAGTAAATCTTTTATTTTTTTGCGTTTTCAATTATTCTAATTTTTATTTCGCATCTTAGATTGTGATTGTAACGTTTGCGTTCAAATTGGCAAGACTTATTGAAGCAAGAAAATCTTTATTTCATCAACAAATCTAACTGTTTGGTTTGTTTTCATATATTGATCATGTTAACTTCTGTTCGAGATTTGTGTGATTTCTCATTTACTCTCTATCTCTCACTGTTTGGAAGCTCTCTAAATAAATTTCAAAGTGTTTACCTAAGCCGAATCCTATACTCATACAACAATTAAACATATTCTGATGATTGTCGAGAAGTTATCTTGTCCATTGATTTACTGAGAACAAATGATTTATGTTTGTTACTAGAAAGAAACACAAATCCATAGTGAAACTATTGATGGAATTGCCTTTGGCATTTATCTAGTTATTAGACAGAATTTTTCTGGTTTCTGTCATTCAAAATACCTTTCGGATAATTTACGATTTTTGATGCCGGCAAGGTGAAACGAAGATTCATATTCACCTGTTTGTTCACCCCCCCCCCTCCCCCTTCTATCTTATATGAAATCAGATAATGGCTTTTTTCATGTATAAATTCGTTAACATAGTGTAATTCGTTAACATAGTGTAATTCGTTAGATATTCATTTGCAATTATACAGTTGCGGACGACTATGAAAAGCTGAATAAAACTCAGAAATCTTGTTATTTTCTCACGATCTATTGAATTCAATGTGTGAAACGATGATATTATGTCTCATGATCGAACAATTCATAGAATAAAAATATATTTTTAAAACTTAAGACCGATTTCTCTCCTTTTTTTAAATTCAATCATCTCACTTCCCTCTATGCGTGTATGTTCAGAGCAATATTTTCGACAGTTAACTTTTGTATATAATTCACAAAATGTCGCATTGATTTCATCAACAATGAAACAGCAAATCTAGGGTACTAGAAATTTGACTTAACGTTCAGAAACATGATTTCATCTCAACATAAATTATATTTTACGCTCACGTTAGAGGATTTCACTCCCAAGTTTCTACGCATTACTTCTTTTGAAATGAAATCTTGGAGAAAAATGTACTGTAAATTTATTCGATCTAAAAATTCTTCATTCATGCAATGAATGACAATGTAGGAGCGTGTGAAAAATCGAGAACGTCACGCAAATAAAAAAGCTGTTAGCGCAATCTCTGTGGGATTAAAATGTGAAACACGATGAAGCTCCTTTGCTGGAACTTGTCTATCACGGTCTGTGAGTCTTTGTAGTTTTTCTGCCACTGTCTGTAATCATATATGCAGCCTGTCGGTCACGGTCTGTATTTTGATCTATGGAGTCAGTCAGTCAGTAGAGACCATCACAGAACGCGACAGAGAATTTAATTAATTAATGTCTCTGTCCCGGTCTGTGGGGGGAGCGGATGGGACCAAATTTCTACCCTATATACTTGAACACTCCTTTCAGATCGTGTTACACAAAAGGTCTATGTTTTATTATTTCAGCTTCTAAAAAATAGCAGAAAACAAGCATAAAACAAATTATTTTTTGAAGGACTGAGATAAAAAAAGGAAAAAATTCCCTCTTTGTATTCAGAGCTCTGCTCTGACCTATGTAATCATTTTGATATTTGAGCGTTGAATTCAAAATATTTAAGAAACGCCATGTTTTATTTTCGTCCATCATTAGTCGTTGTCATCTGTTTATTCATTGTGTACTATCGACAATTGAAAACATGATTATATTATTGTTGCTTCTAATAGAAGTCATTTATAACGAGAGCTCCGAAATATTCATTTTTTATTTGTACGAAATATGTTTCAAAAATTTGCAATACAAAATGTAAATATCTACTGTTACATTTTATGATATTTAGAGAAATAATAAAAGATTCTCTAGTATTATGTCTACTTAATCATGCGGTTGAATGGCAGATTTAAGTAGAATGGAAGAATAGAGTTTGCTTGTATGTGCTTTAAATTTCAGAGAAACAGGAAATTGTTCATGTGAAAGAGTAATTTTAATTCATTAAATTGTATAATACAGTTAATATTGGTTTTGGTTCATGGCTTGAAAGTGAAATTCAAATGACTTTTCAATATTCCGAAACATAAAACAGCACCACGTCTTATGTCTTCCATAAATAATGCGCCCGAAGAGTCAACACTGATAAACTTATTCTCTCTCGATCTATATAATTTTACATATTCATAGGTAGTAGATTTACTGCTTGAAAATATTCTATTATGACCTTGATAATCTAGGATGTGCGAGTGAAATGTAAGATTATTAAAGCTATATTGCCATAGCGATAAGAACAAACAAACTATAGATCTTCTGTAGACAGATATCTATCGATGGTTCGAAGTACATTGTGTAAAGAAATTTCCTCTCGTTCTGCTTTAATGTAAGTAATTCTATCTAGCTCTTGTAATTTTTCTACTAATATAAATCCAACGATGCTCTGGAGAGCATAATAATTTCTAGCACATCAAATGTTTAGGTAATAGTGCTCATTAAAACATGGAGGGTGTGGAGAATATTGATTAATCAAGAATTTGAAAATACGAACGTATAAAATCTATTTTATTGAACTATTTTGGACGAAATTTTCTGAAATATGCTTTTTGTCTCTTCTGATTGAGTGAAACGTTGGTAGACACTACAAAAATGATTGCTCACGTATTAATTCACACAAATCAGACGCCATTTTTGTGGTTTGTCTCGTCTACCACCGATAACTGAAGGTCATCATGACACATCATCACTGCTGCTTTATCGAATACTATGAAGAGTATTGAGAGCAACAGGAGAAAAACTATGCTGCTCGGCACATTTTTTCTTCCTTCCTCATCTTTCATCTCTCGTTGCTTTTCACTTTGTCTGTCTTTTGTTTCTGTTGATTCTAAAGATCATAGTGTACATCTTGAAAATGCAGTACGAAGAACGAAGCGGAAAAGCAATTTTGATGGCTAGTCCTTACACGTCTATTTCTCACACGGTGGCATTAACTGAAGATCGTGAAATACGACGAACTCGTAAAATTGTTTTAATTATAGTTGGCGTATGTCTAGTAAGTTTTTCTTTTTTTAATTATATCAACCAAAATTATTGTTTTCTCACTAAACCTACTGAAAGTCAATTTGTTTTTCTAATATAAACGCATGAAATGTAATCATTATAGTAACACATTTCATATTAATCGAAAAATTATTTGATTAACAAGAAAACATCTTAGTCCAACCCTTGATTAACAAAATTCTCTATCGAATAATATTTAGGTAGTCAGAGGAATTTTCGATAAAAATTAAAATCATCTATTTTTTGATCAATCTCATAACCATGTTGACTTGTTAGGTTGTGGCTGTACTTGGTACAATTAATGCGATTGCCGGCAATGAGTTCGTGAATCATTCCAAATACAATTCACCTGATGCGTACATTGGACAATCACTTATTTCAGTTGTTTTTCTCAGCTTTGGATATTTAGTCGCTTATCGATACTCTCAGAGAAGATTACAAATGGTATGTAATATTTTGCGAACAAAGTACATGTAGCAATGTGGAATATCTCATTTTTGTTTTTTGCATATGTTGGGTTTATTACGTCCGTAGGTGCTTATAAAGAATGATGGGATAGCAATAAGAAAAAAAGATAACAAGAAGATCAACCAGGTTGAGATGACCATTTAGAAGGTTAATCATAAACAAATAGTAGGGAGAAGAAAAAGCTACGAGCAAGAACAAGAAGTTAATATGAAGAAAAAAGAAAAATAAGGAGAGATGACTATTTATCTCTTTTATCTAAATGGTTCTCTATGACCTAAATCCATTGCAATAGCAGTGACTCATTTTTTCACTCTAGCCAATCTGAGGATTAATACTTCTGTTGTTATCTTTTAATTTCTTTTTTAAGCATTTCAGTTTGACAAATGAACTTTTGATTTTTTTCAACATAGTAGTCAACTGTTAGGACCAGAGAAGATTTGTGAGCCTATTCCCATCCTAAATATTTGAATATTTTCACACATTTATCAGTTGCTTCCACTTTCGAACGTATTCAAAGAGCATCTCACATGTTTCTGTTCTCGTCTTATTAATATAATCAAGCACTTTCGTTAGGATTTTCTTCGTTGGAGGGTATGACAAGTGTATATAGAGCATCTTCAAAAATATGTGTAGAAAACGTACTAATTAGTGTATTGTACTATGTCGGAGTAGTAGATTACATCTTGTCTAATGAAATCCAAAGTAAATATTTTCTTTACACGCATCAAGATTGAGTCAAGTCGAATCCGTATTAAATTAAAGCAAAAGGCTTTCATTTGATTAATTTTGTCAAGTGTCTATATCAAAAACATGATAAACAATTTTTTTCTATTTTACGATCTAATGTAAAATGTTTATACACGACTAAAAAAAAATAATCAATTGTGTCTGCATTTTAAGTTAGTGTTACGATGAAAAGATTTTTTAGAAAAAGACGACACATTCTGAAATCCGACGTTCTTATCGCTTGATATATTCATCAATTATTCTGCGTTTATTCATTGCAAAAATATGTTTTCATTTCCGATTTTTAGTTTGATTGGCTAAAAATAACTGCATTGATTATTGTTGGTGTTGGGCTGGCGCTTCTCTTCTTTTTCCGCTCGGCATCTTTAGATACTGCAAGTTCACTGAACGATGGTCAGGGTCAGGCTATTCTGGTTGGCTTATCAATAATTGCCTTGTTCGTGATTCTTATTTTGATCGCAGGCATTATTCTTCTAATTAGAATTGAATTTCTTTGGGTTTCAGTTAATATGATATTTGTTTCACACTGTAAATTGTGATTGTAAAGTTTGCTTTTAAATTGGCAAGATTAACTGCAATCGAATAGTCTTTGTGCAGTGAAAGCTTTCTAGTTTGCTTTATATAATAATCAGTTTTAACCAGTATTCAATATTTCTCCGCTCTCTGATTCGATTACTTTGTCTGGAAGCTCTAAAAATAAATCTCAGTGTTGTTATTTGCACCAAGAGTTTTACGCGTGCAACGAATTATATTCAAGCTGATGGTGGTCACAAAACTATATTGTCCATCGACTTGCCGGAAACAAATGATTTGTCTTAATAATTAATTTAGGCGAAATATAGAAATATTTTGTTACTCAAGAGAAACGAGATATTCATATTCTTCTTCCTTTTCTCATTTTATACTACATAAAAAAAATTTCACAAAGTTTAAAATTCTAAAATAATGTTTGAAGTAATATACATTCTTTCGGTCGTCCTCTACTTCTTCGATTCAAATGGTTCAATAATTGAATACCATCTTTGTTCTCTTTCATTCGGTGGCATCAGTTGTGGTCTTTCTGCACACAGCTCGAGTACACAGACAGGTAATGTTTGATATGGACTAATTATAACATCCATTAGACGGAAGCTTGCTCCGAACATAATTAATATTTCATTTTCGTTGTGTTCGTTACTTAAATGTGTAATGTCAGCGTATGGCTGTGTATTTCTAATGCGTATATCGATATTTATTTTTAAAAGTACTCGAGTTTCGTTTTCGGATGGTTCGCATCGATCGATATATTGAATGACTTTACTTTTATCCAAATTTCCCATAAGAAAACTTGTAATTAATATAACTCTATTTAAATACATTTTCAAACGCTTAAATTCAACAGTTGTTATTAAGCGACCACAATAAATAGAAAAAATAGGTTTGTGTAATCGATTTCGAACAAACCCTGGATGTTCATTTCGTAGTTGTAGATGAATGCAATGAATAAAGTATCGAACGTGTTTTAGAAAAGAGTAATTATGTGTCTGAAAGGCTGTGTTGAGTAAGCGACTGATAAATGGTTCGCACGTATACCACTTGATAGCTGTATTCGGTCCAATACCTAGGTTGAATTCTTGTAGTATTGTCCGCATTCTTTTGTTATGTACGTAATAATTCGTGTAGGTTTCAAAAAGAAGACTTTTTCCTTCGTTCGATGTATCTATATTGTAAAATTTCGACCAATGAAGCATCAAATAATAGTGATCAAGTTGTAGCATATCAGATGAATGGCCATATTTTGTGATAAAACCTCCATTTGCTGTTTTTTCATATGCCTTCAAATCTCGTTTAAAATGTTTTACAATAGAATCGAAGTCATCAGAAATATATTGAACCTGAAATCGACAAAAAATTTGAACTCGAATCGATTTATCTTTCCCCTATGTTAGTGCAATAGATAAACTTATGCCGAGAGACTTCTTAGTTACGAAAAACATGACGCTGCGAGATCAAATATGTACGTAACCTTTTACTGGTCTGATCGGGAAGATACGATTTCGAATTTCTGACACAATAATCGGCGGGAGAATGTTGCTATCTTTCGACCGAGTGAAATATGACATCTGCAACAGGGTTCATTTCAAAGTCAGAATCATTTTCTCAAGATCGACCATTTGCAACTAATCAGTATGTTTGAAGCGATGGATAATGTTTTTATTTTGCTCTCGAAGCAAATTTGAGAGATTTGCCATTGCTGAGAAGAATATAGAGTGCATAGCTAAGTCTAGATCGATAGAAAGCGATTTTCTTCATGAAATAGTTCTATCAAAAACTAATAAACAAATGAGTGACATCTTTGTTGTATCATAAGTAAGTCGTTCAGTCAGAACTTATTTAACTCATCAATATTGTAGTTGACAACGTTTTACAAACTCGCCCATATTTTCTTTTCAATAATAAAAATCAAAAAGATACAGTTCTCGAAAATTGAATTTAACAAGTGCTGCTCAACACACCCATTTTTTTTATAACTCATAGGCAAAGATATTACGAACTTTTTTAATTGGTTGTAGTAATAGACGAAGGCGTTGAACGTCTTGTGAATAAACATATATAGCCGCAGTCTGAGATCGAGTATGAGTTGATAATATCAATGGCAAACCTACATCACCATCGACTATAATAAATATTTTTTGATTTCTGTTCTCCTTGATACTCTGTTCAGCTTTGACCAAACTGTTGAAAACCAGTAAGGAATTGATAATAGAGTGTAACGTATTTAGTTTTTGAACATTTTCTGGTGTTGACATCTCGAAAGTGCACCAAATCAGGACATATCGTTCGAGGTTTCTCAGACATTGTTTTTGATAATTTCTTATGTAAGTAGATCTCGTACCATAACCTACAAACAATGTTTATAATTATAACTACAGAAATAAAGCTTAACTTGCATCGAGTCTGAGTCGTTTTCCAGACTACGATAAATGAAAATTTATTTTAGACTACTTAGTTTATTCTACATTTATATCTGAATAGTTAATCTTACAGATATCAATATTAAAATACTAATGTTTTATTAAAGAAATTGTCGGATAGTCGTTAATTTAAGNCCCCCCCCCCCCCCCCCCCGTCTCACAATCGACTTGCTACTTGAAACGATGCGTTTGGGCTGAAAGTTACAGGAGTGAGTGGTCCTAGTGAGAAACGTGTGTGGTAAAAATTTCAGCTTAATACGCCTAACCAAACTAGACTTACGACTTGTTTTATAGCTTTCACGAGAATCGAAATAACTTCATGAGTGTGAAAGTTATCGAGGTCGGATAGATTTCAAATTAAAGCTAGCCTTCGTACGCAACGTTTCCTCGGAGAGAATTCTGAAATTCGCTTCTATTATTTTTTTTATAATCATTTTATATGATATCTGTCAAATCAGGTACAAAAATCGCAGTAAATCGGACTTTTCTTAGTCCAGGAATCTAGTATCAAAAATCCGTTTGGTGAAAAATTAGGTCTCGTTAAGACCTTTTAAATGAAATAAAAACATCAGGCAAAGCTTGAGCCAAGCCAGAGTTATTTCAGCTTTACTGTTGGAAAATCATGTTTTGAGAAACTGCCGAAATAAAAAATAGGTGTCCGCCTAAAACTGTGGTAGTAGGTTTGAAGTAATGATTTCGAAAGTGTTGTTTAACTTGGATGTTTTTTTAAAACCTTATTTATATTTGGATAGAGGCGAGGTGCGTGCATCTTCCCATAGTAAAAACTCCACTTCCGTTTTTCTGTAAAAAGTCAACTTTTGTTGAACGGGGGGTGGGGGGTGGGCTTGAATAAAAACGCATTGTATATGAGTATTACTTATTTCTGTAAATTGAACGAAGTTAACTTTGCAATGATAATTTTTTCAATTTTCTTGCTCAATTACGATATTGAATTATTGGAAAACTAGTATTGAGGTTCCTAATCATGAAAATATTCGAGTTTCAAGTATGTTTATTTTGCTTCTCGTTGAAACATTTAGCAACTAAGAAAATAAGGTAGTAATGTGGTATCGTCGACCTCACTCACGAGTTCATTACAAAAAAAAATCATATTATCATTTCAAAAAATTCATTACCTGAATTTGAAAGATAAAAAGAAACAGATATCAGAGATGGACGCGTCGCAGTGTGACACCGCCGCGGGGCGGTGGAGATGCACCGCATTATCTCGCGGTTTTCCCGTTCCATCTACTAATACTACTGTTTTTTGTCGCATTACATGCAAATCAACAGAGGCATCTTTAAATATCTTTCATGAATGTTTTTCGCCTTTTATTATTGGATAAAGGAGATGTCGAATGNAATGAATGTTTTAACAAATAGATACATTTCTTTATTTATGTATATGTTGTGGTCAAAATTCCAATCCAGTCAAATTTTAAATTTGTCCAGACAGAATTCAAATTAGAAGTTTGCGCAATATAATCTCAGTCAAAATTCTAATTTCGACTTTTACTAACAAAATTCTAATTTCAATTTTCACCAAAAAAATTCTAATTTTAATTTTGACTAAAAAATTCTAATTTCCAGGGGTGTG
>OENM01001335.1:0-37173 GCA_900239745.1 Rotaria magnacalcarata | reverse complement strand
TTTGTATTGTTTCTCTTTAAAATATTGTATTGTTTTATTATACTTTATGCTTTTAGAATCAAATTAAAACTCCACAATCAAAAATGCGTATCGTTTCTCGTTCTGATATACAAGGCAATGTGCATCTTATCATACAAAATGGGGACAAATTTTTTTCAGTATGTATATAATATTCATTCACATTTCACTAAATTAATTATTCTTTTAATGTTTCATTACATTCTTCAGATTAAACCGATACAAACACAACAAACAACAATAGTACCTGAAGCGCAATCAGCCTCAAGTTAAGTGTTTTTTATTTCTCATATTTTAATTCTTTTTTTGTCAACTATTTTTGTACTTTTTTTTTCCTGTAAACTGTGTAAAGTTCTAAAATAAGAAGTCAGATCTTTTTAATAAAATACACTGAATGTATCGATTCTAAAGAGAATAGTAAAGAACGATTTTTTTTAAGCAATTGTTATAATTTAATTGCTAAAGCTATTAGAAATTATTAGATCTAAAATGAACTAAATTCACTTAGAAATCTTATATTATTTTTTATGATCGGACTCATAGAAATATTCTATTCTATTAAATATTAATTCACTGAACAATGAAGATGAAATTGGGTAGCACTTCCTATGTAACTATTAATTTCATATGTAGTGACACCTATTACAAACTTTCTATGCTATATACAGATATCTTGATATAACATGGACTGTGGACTACACTTTGGCTGACGCTCACTTTGGCTCACTTCACACGACCTATAAAATGACTCATTTTGATGACGGTGATTCTCTGGCGCGCCTTATATCTCAGCAATACAACGACATCTGGACGTGATATTTTAGATTTAGTATATCAACAACATGACCATTGAAACCGAAGTGGGTGTGGGTGTGCCCAGGTCGAGCAATCCGACAGTAGGCACCTCTCGGAACCCATCCGATCCGACTGGAATCCAATATGATTTTATCGGATTCTGTCAGATCTTACAGAATTATCGTTGGATTCTGGGTCGAGGAATCAATGTCGGATCCTCAGTGTCGGATTCCTATGAATTCCAACGAAAAACCGTTGTATGTCATCGGAAGTTCATAGGATTTCGACAGTGAGGATCCGACATCGATTCCTGGACCCGGAATCCGATAGAATTGTATCGAATTGTAAGATATTTCCAGGTTTCTATCGGATCAGTCGACGTGGGTGGGCGTGGGGTGTGGGTGTGCATAACTAAAGGGGCGATATACGCACCCACACCCACACCCGCCCCCTTCAAGTTTATATACCCATATAGGTATATGGAAGTTGATTTCGGCCGTGTTCCTACTGAAACAACTAATGCCAATGAGTGAAATTAGTCGAAGCCTCGTTTTCACTGTTTACGAAATTGTCATTTTAAATCTTCGCATTATTTAAAAATATAGAAACAACTATTTACTATAAAACTGACGTTTACTCAAATTTCATGTTGCCGAGGTAGTCATGAGCAGGACAAAGACTGATATTTCGAATCAAAGTAAAATTAAACAGAAAATTTTATCACAATTTCTCAAAACATCGAAGTATGTAAAATTATCATTTAAACAACGAAACATTTTCATGTATTTTACTTTTGTCCTCTTACCTTAGTGGGCCTTTTTCGAAGATTTCTTTTTTACCAAGATATATTATACCTATGTATGACAAATTTCCTTGTCGTAGTAACTTAAGTAATACGATATATGGTTGCCGTCACTGGAACGTTTCTTAGTTTCCCATCGCTCTGTTTATCGAAACTCGAAAAAGATCTAATTTCTGAAAGTCAATTAAATCCTTATTTTTTTTTCAAGCAGTTCTCGCATCTTTATTGCAAATATTAAATAAATACAAGTTGCAAAAACATAAAACAACAGAAGCCATGTGCGTCTAGTTTCTACCGAAAATGACTCATAAAATTTTTTATGTCGGCAAAAAATTGTCATTAAAGTTATCTTATCGATTTCATTTCAACAAAGCCTGAAAGAAATATAAATAACTGTGTATATGAGAACGAACATTACATTCAATATAGCAAGATAGCAAAAGAATTTGGTATTTGTTGTTGCTTTCTTCTAGTAAAACGCAACAAATTGTCAATCAAATGAACTTTAAACAGCAACATGCTTACCGTAAAAAGAAAACAACTTTCGTTGGTCTACATAGCCAACTGCTGTGCGTGATACTTCATCAAAAATTAATAGTCTTCAAGCTATTATACATTTTAAAAAAGGTGTTTACTTCAGCTGTTAGTATAGCTAATAAAATCAATTGAAACGAAAATGGATTAGATACTTCATCGGCGAATAAAAGTCAATAAGAAGTCATGCAAAAATATTCGCTCCTCAACATACAATAAATAAAAGATGTCATTAACAAGTATTTTCTATTCACTTTTCTATAATCAGTGAATCAATATTCATACCATCAAATCAGCCAACAATGAGTAAATATTGTATTTTGGTTTATCAACAATCAAATTATAAAATATAAATGCTCTCAATTAGAATAGTATTGAACAACTATCTATGAATTATCGCCAACGATTTTCATAACAAGAAATAGCAAAGTAGACTCTCGTTATCTCAGAAAATCTACAATGTCAATAAGAGATCCACCAAAATATTGTACTTATCAAGTAACATTATAATTTTTGCATGTGGATTTACCCAGTCCATCGATAATAATAAGAAAATTTACAGTTGTAAAGTTATCTTATAAATTAACCGTGAAACTTGTGACATATATCTTTTTGATGAGTTCTCATTTGATTTACCTTGTGAATTGTCTACACTACTCGAAAATAAAATTCTTATAACTCCCAGCAAAAAAGCTTCAACTATATAGTATTAATAATTTCATTATTTTGACTCACATAATCGAGTGATTTTTCTTTAACTGAACCATATTTTTCGTTCAACGATAACTAAAAACCATAAAATTTCAATAATCAACATCAAATAGGGTCCGTCTATTCGGGTTATTGTTTTAAAAAAAACGAGAAGAAAAACATGATCAACGTGTGTGATTTGATGTGCAATATTTGAAGATATTTACTTTTTTATTTAAAAAATAATAATTTAATCAGTATCATATTGCGATCATTTATCGATGATTATCATTTTTCGTAATTGAGAAATTATCCTTGACCCATCTAGATATCTGGTCATGAGGTTATTTAAATTTCATTTCGCGATAAAAAAAAGCTCCAAACTATAAAATCTAGCTGTTTCTTTTTGCAGGTGCCATAGGTCTCTACTAATGAGTACATAGAAATTAAGGGTAGCCATGCTACAAAGATGTTCAAATGTCAAATTTTTTCATTATTAACATGACATCATAGGATGATGTCCGAGCATATAAAAACTTTTTTAGCGAATTTATTATATAATCAACAGAAAAGAGTATAGATTATTCGAAGAAATTACGGTTAATTCTAAGTTACATGAAAATCGAAATACATTCAAGTAAACGTGAGTCTACCATAGAATGTTTCTTGCTTTCTACAGACACAAAAACAAAAACGATAAATATGAATTAAAATTTTCTAGATATTGATATTCATTAGAGTACAGTTATATCCGAAGCTGAAAGTTAGATGCATAATAGAATAGGCTCTCTCTCTCTCTCTCGTTTATTCTCTGAAAACGATCGGCAATGGAATTCGGCTCATTGATTATATATCCCATGGAGTAATATGGATAGTGATGAGTGACATGTGTTAGTTCAACATGTAGCAGCGCTCATCTTGCTATTAGTAAAACAGAATAAGAATCAATACATACAGATTATGCTGCTATGAATTTGCATGAAAGATTTTTGTTTTTCAACTAATAGAACACCCGATATTTTCATGAAAACTTATTTTTTGACATTAAACTAACTAACTGACATATGCTAAATGTATCAGTAAATATGATAGATCAACAGTGATGATACATTTTTATTATTAATTAGTTTGGTAACAAATTGGTGTTTGATTAATGATCATTATTTTTTTGCATTGAAGAAAGTTTGACGTCAAAATAATATTAATGAGCAATGAATTTCATAGTATTGTGCTATCTAAATAACATTTCTAGAAACTACAGGCAGTAGATCCATTAGTTTTATATTTGTTACTTTTATACCAAAAGTCATAAATATGAGTATGTATGTGCATATAGTCAATGATCATTAGGATATCATTGAATTTTTCATGTATTTATGTGTATATGCATATCAAGTAGGAGATTGAAGTGAGGACTAGTCATAAAGTGTCGCCGGCGTCAAAATCTAATATGATTATTGTTGTGTTTGTCCGATATCAAGCATCAAAAATTTTGTGCATATTCATTTCAACTGAATAAATACTCTCGATCTATTTGATGATCAAAACATTTTATTGTTATAAATCACACTTGCTCTTCTTCTTCTTGATATACTTGTGAGATTGATATCACCCTTATAAAATACAACAATTATGTGTAATATTTGCTGTTTCTCTCAGCTGACAATCTGATCATTCTCTATTGTTTATTTTTCTGACAGTAAAAAAACGAACAAGTTGGCCACTTGAATTGAGCGTTGTTGTATATGTTTCACAGCGGATATCAGAAATAATGATGATGATGACGATGATGAAAAGAAATCAATAAACAGATAGAAACAGAGACAGAGGCATCAACACTCGATAATCAAACCACTTATTCATAATGATATGCAGTAAAGATGAATTTTATTTATTTATTATATTACTCATCATTTTATTTCTATTTTTAGAAAAATCAATTTACAAAATATATTAAAAGTAAATAGCATGCATTTCATCTATAAATAATAGTGTTTTGGAATTTCTTTTCTTTGCTTCTTTTTGATGTTGTCATTTTCATTATAAATACATACGTGTGTCATGTTTTATTTTATTCGATGCGTGTTATTCTATACCCATATCAACTATCATTATCTTCTGCAAGCAATGGTTAATCCTTGCCATTTGGGCGCGCCACACTTTTTTTTTTATTGATAATGACTGGTTGAGAATGGAAGATGGTATTTTTCAAGCAAATCGAATGAGAATAGGAAAAAAGCGGAACATATTTTTGCTGCCAACTGCTTACATTACTTTGTTTTCTTTTTACGATTAAATGTAACATCATTGTGTAATTCGATCTAGTATCCCCCTATAGACACGCGAACGTAATCGTCATGTTATTGAGGCGTGAACTGCCTTTGTAATGAGAATCTTAAAAAATTTGTTATTTATTTTTTTCTATTCAAAAATCTCAGTCATCATACAGAAGCGGCTATTGCCTAATAGATACATTAAAAGTTATGAATGAAAAGTCAAAATCCAGATTGTCTCTATATCAGCAAAGAAACAGAAGAGAAGAAGACATTGATGATCTATTATTCTTTTTCCATTTACACAACTGATATTGATTGTACAGGGCGGGTGTTGATGATAGGAATGCTAGAAAGTTGCTGTTTTTCAGTGATTAATGCTGATGAATAACTCATCAATAAGACACGATGTTCAATATCATGAATAACGAATGAATCTAAATACACATGTCTGCTGATACCTTTGTCTCCTCTCTATCTGTATGTATATCGGATGGACTTTAGATTGATTCGTCTCTGGACACAAGCATACACACACACACACACACACACCAACGTGTGTGTGTGTTGACATCTGATAGGGTTGAAGCGCGCGTGCCATGCCGAATCGACCGTATTTTATACGGGGCGGAGAGATTGGACGGCAATTAGTTTTCTGTGTAATCACTCGAAAATGGCATTTACAATAAAACAAAAAAAAAAGGAAAAATGAAAGGTATTCATTTCCGAAACAGTATGTTTGAAGTAGTTACTCTCAATTACACCGACTAGTTTGATCAAGTTGCCATTTACAACAAAAAAAGAAAGTAAAACAAAACAAAAGACAATACGAAGAGAAGAGTAATGAACAAAAGAAGAAGCTATCTTTTCTTCTTGTGAATTAATCGATGGATGGATGATACCAGAAGGAGAAAAAGAAAACGATAGTAAGACCAATTGTTTATGTCACTCAACCAAGACCAGCCATAGTCAAACTAACGGAAAAGAAGAAACGACGTTGATGCTTGTTTAATTATTTTCTCATTAATCCGTTAATTGGCTGCATGGTATTGTATGCTTAAGACCAGAATGAGAAAGGGAACGAAAGAAATAGATAAGCGTAAGAATAGTAGCAAGAATTTGTTATTATTATCGGATCGAAAGACAATATCTATTTTTTTGGTCTCGTTGACGTTTTTTTTTTGGAAGACTTCATCTTGGTCGCAAAAACGTTTTCTTTTGTCGTTTATCTCGTAAAACTTAATAAAATTATGGACAAATGCTACTGGCGTTATTGGTAGGTATCAATCTCATTCTGTTCACTTCATCATCTTTATGTATAGGAGATTGATTGCATGAGGGGGGAAAAGGAGAAGAAATAAAGACAACGGTACACAAAACCCAATTCTTCTATCTATTTGTGTCTCGTCGTACAGATGAAGTACACACACACACACACACAGACTATTGACATATACATATATATCTCTACATACACACACACTCGCATTCGTATATTCACTCTCATCAAACTAGATTTTCATTGTTGTTTGTTTAAACAATCCGAATGAGCTCAAAATTCGGTCGTTGTCATTGTCTGTAAGAAAAGAATAAGAAGAGCCCATATGATGGCGCGACAGCACGTTACGATGGATGAACAAACGTGAAATCTATGCTGCGTCATCCATTCGAAGGTGTATGTTAATCTTTGTACTTGAGCGTGTGTGTAGAAGCTAGATGAATGAATGTGAAAGGGGGATCAAAGTAAATAAAGAAAAAGAAGAAAAAAAAAGAATGAACAAACGAAAGTATGTATGCAGTAGTAGGAATAAGAATAAAGTTTTTTTTTTCTTTTTTTTCTTTTGCTTTGTCTCCCGCATCTCTCACTTTCTTCTATTATCTATCTTTCTTTCTCTCAATATGCATGTATGTATGTATGTCTATGTGTGCACAATGTCGATCCTCCATAACTTTTGCGATTTGAGATGGTGATGATGAATAATGAAAATTCGAGGACGTGATCGACTCAACGACACAACAACAAGTAAGCTTGACATTTTCTTAAAAATGTAATGCGGACACTCACATTTTTCTTTCATCAATGATAAAACTATATTGACTGTAATATGTTTCACTAGGAAATATGAAAACTATTTTTTTTGTTTTTTTCTCAGCCAAAGAAATTCATTATTTCAATTTTTTGAAAATCGTTTTTGTTACTTTTCTTCATATGTTTTACTTTGTATTACTACTCATATGCGCTTGTTTGATAGGCAATTCATGTTGAACTATGATTGGTGGCTGAGTATTGCAAAAAAGCGTGATTTATTCTCATTGGACTCTTTTTTTTTTGTTTCTTCTCTCTACTCACGCATAAGCATTTGCGAGCATATAGTGCTATATGAGTATAAGAAATTGGATATTCACTCTCCCACTCGTTCGCCTGCTCTCGCGCACACTTCTTTTATTGTATAAAAATGCAAATATGCGAATGTGTAAGAGAGAAGAAAAAGAAGAAAAAAAAAGCGGAGTTAGTCCTATGTGCGAATTTCTCTCTCTTTCCCTCCATAAAAAGAGAACATTTTGTTGGAAGAGAAATCTTTCTATCGTATACGTTTTTTTTCTTCGTCGCAACTCGTTTTTATCAATCAAACTGATTTTGACCTTTTTGAATAAATGGTATTTTCATTAGATTTATAGTCTCTCACATACGTACGCTTTAAAATTGTGTCATCTATTCACGGCAGCAACATTTTGCGCTCTTTAGGTAAGTGATCTTTCTTCTTCTTTTCTGATTACTTCGCTTGCGTGATTTTGGCATCTGATCAAATACACCTGTGATAATGATATTTGTTCACTAGACGAAATACTAAATCAGAAAAGAAAGAAATATTTGTCTCTTGAATATGACATATTAAGATTAAGAAAAAAAAGAGGAAATAAAATGCTGATGACATTAACAACATCGACGTCAATATAAAAAAAAATACTGACATTTATTTGGAATTCGCAATAATCTTCTTCTTCTTTTTTTTTCTTTCTTATATGCCCAACGGTTACCATTACTTTATGGACTTCGATCTAGTCTTTTTCTACTAAAATTGAGATCTCTAGCTGTAGAATTTACATTTCTGAATGAGATTTTTGATCGTTATATTTATACGAAGAGACAAAACAAATCCTAATTATGATTTCTAACTTTTCTTTATTTATCTCTCAAACATTACCTACGGAGATCGTTTTTTTCTCGTTGTTGTCCTGAAGGATAAGTCGAACAATGAACGATTAAAACGAGTACGAACGAAGATCTTAATTGATCATTCGTATAATGAGATCATAATAAATCGATTGGATTGGATACGATTAGTTAATAATATTGTCCAATCATGTTTGCTTCCGAATTAGCAGTGATCATTGTATCGATGAGTTTATCCATTTTGAAAATCTTCGATTTACGACGAACTCTTGAGGTTTTTTTACAGAAGAAGTAGGAAATGATATATCCAAAACGTGGATGAAACGAGCAATGACGATGACGACTGTCTCGTCTTTATATGTATATACATGTGCTCTAACGCTGAACTTTCGGAGCGCTATTCACTGATATTTAGAAGCGAAAAGTCAATGTATTATCAAAGAGAATATCATCGTTTTTTCTCTTTTTTTTTCTCTCTCTTTATTCTTGATGGCCACTGCCTATGCTTGTGTCTCTATGTGTGCATGCACAACGATAAGGTCGCGTCATTTCTAAAAATGTTAAACATTCTTTTTATGCCATTTTGGGCACACGCCCGCCCGCTGTCGTCATCGTAGCGCGACATAAAAGGTTAGTTATGTTTCATTTCTATTTTTTTGTGCGATGGACATCTAAATATATATATATATACATATACATCTAGATGTACTTGAACATATAAACAAATTCGAACTGACAGAAAACGAAATAAAAGAAGTTTCATAGAAATAGAAATCGTTCTTTTTCCAAAACAATATAAAAATTTGTACCTGCCAATCATTGACACATGTGTTTAATGGCGGCAAATTTGTTTTAATAAAATGATCCTCGTGTAAATGATCGCTACATGTGTATACATTACTAGATCTAATGAAGTTTGAGAAGTGTGTATGTGTATTGACGGCATCACTATTTCATAGCTTTGATCCTCATGAAATAATTATAAAAACATTGAATTAGGATGAGCAAGTGAATTAAATTGACTATTTCTTCTATTCACTCGTGTTATGTACTTATCTGTATATGTACATAGATACATTTACTAAATCTATTTCTTCTCTGAACTATTCCGATATAGACAATGATAAATGACCATGTAATTGAGTTTGTAGAAAACAAAAAAAAGAATGTCTAATCGATATGTCGTCACTTAGAATATACAAGAAAATTATTGTTTTTATGATCGTGTCCATGAGATAACTCATTTTTATGTTTGAAGTTGCTTGTTTTCTCATTCATCATCCGGATGTTCAATTCTTTTTGTGTTGACAGGATACTAGTTGTTACAGTTCACCTCGTATCTACGTGCTGTCCCTTTCGGATATCCTGTACATACCATCATCATCATCAAATGTATTGAATACCGCACATACACACGTGAAAGCTCATACATACGCCGCCAGCTAGTCAAATTAGCTGCGAGTTATTTAGCGACCATCATCATCAACATCTTCGTCGTCGTTATTGTTGTCTTCTTCTTCTTCTTCTTTCCTATTATTGTATAGAAAAGAAGAAAATCTGGAAATAATTTAAGATCAGGAGTCTATATCTTTAATGAATGAGAAAGCGAACAACACGTGTTCGAACTGTCAGAATCAACATCGGAATATTCGTATAATGTAAACATACAAGTAGACAGATACAAAGGCTTGGTCAAATTATAAGCAATCCTATAATTAACTTGAGATTATAAAAGAAAAGAGAAAGCGAATAGTCAATTGGAGAGTGATAATGATGATGAGCATGAACAGTAATATGAGCCAGGATAACATAAAGAAGAATAAGCAACTAAACGTGTGCCAAATGCCACGAACGCTATTCGTCTATGTTCGTTAGTCGACCTTTTCCGACAAAAATATGCGAATATATCATTACTATAATGATGAATAAAAAAAACTAAAAAGAAAAAGAAAGGAAGAAAGAAAGAAAAACTTCCGTATTAAACTTGATGAAAACGAAAGAATTTTGATAAACAAAAATTTATTTGACATTTAATAGAAAAATGTGTTTTTCTCTAGTGCTCGTATCATGAATACAGACAATCTTGGCGTTAGTGGACCAGGTATTGGTGTTACCAATGATCCATATGGTCACCATCACCTTACTCATCCTCATCTTCTTCCACCTCATCATCCACAACATCCATCGGCACTCTATTGTTCCTCATCAAATCCTTATACAGAATTATTCTCTCCATTTACTACTGATTTTGTAACGCCTCATGATGCTGGTACTAACAATGGTGTACCGACTGATTATCTTACTTTACAAAATTCCCTTGATTATGTTGTTTCACATCATCACCACCATCAACAACAACAACAACAACAACAACAACAACAACAACAACAGCAACAACATCAGCAGCAGCAGCAACAGCAGCTGCATCAACATCAACAGCATCTTCATCAAATGACTACTCCGTCAAATGGTGAACGAACTTCATCATCAGTTGGCACTGGTATTAATGGTTCCGATGTATCTCCATCCCATTCGTTTGCTACAAGTAGTGGCTATTCATCATCAGCTGATTATTATAATCCATCCATGCTTAACTCTAAAGCAAGTCTCAATAATACAAATACATCGAATACAACATCGAATAATAAAAATAATAATAATAATAATAACAACAATACATCGATAACAAATACAAATATTCATAGTCCATATGATGGTACATCAACAGCAACAACATCATCACCACCACAATCAACAGGATATATGAGTACAACAGTTAAACAAGAAACCATGATGCCAACCCCATTTGCCATCGATCCGCATAGTAATTATGGTAAAAACTCGAATAGATTTTATATACTTTTTGTTTATCTTTTTCAAATTCAATAGGAAATATTAATGGAACACCATCGGGAGCTAGTGTTGGTGGAGCGAATAATAACAATGATCCAAATTTCGGTCTTGGTATCGATGACTACGGTTCTTCATTATATCATCCATCGGCAACTAGTGCTTATTCATCATATTCACCGTCAGGTCTTCTACAAACATCGTATCCAGTTGGACCCTATGGTGTTTCTCATGCCGATCAAATGCGATTGTATAATTCCCAATTAAAACATGATTTCGGGTATATATATATAAAGCAATACTTTTTTTTTATAGACTTTGATATATTAATTATTTCTTTGCCACTTTAGTATCGATATGCGTTTTAAATTAGTTGGTAATCAACGAGTTTCGCCCAATGCTGATGTATCTCCATCGCAACTATGTGCTGTTTGTCAAGGTGAAACAATTCTAAATAAATAGAATTGATTTTTATGTATATTTATTTATCTCTAGATTCAGCTCAATGTCAGCATTACGGTGTTCGAACTTGTGAGGGTAAGTTGATTATCTTTATTCTTTATCTTTATTCTTTTTATCCTTCGGTATTTTTATTTAGGATGCAAAGGATTCTTCAAAGTAAGTTAAACTGTCTACTACTGGATAATCTCTTTTGATCAGATATATAAATACAGAGAGAAAAAAAATATTACTCAAGTATATTTGAACATGATTTGATTTTTATGTATTTATTTATTTAGCGAACAGTACAAAAGAATGCTAAATATGTATGTTTGGCAGATAAAAATTGTCCAGTTGATAAACGACGTCGAAATCGATGTCAATATTGTCGATTTCAAACCTGTATTGCTGTTGGCATGGATAAAGAAGGTAATATAATAAATTTAAAACAAAAAAAAGAATCAAACTTGACATGAATTTATTTTGTTTTTCTTCTTCTTCTGTTTAGTTGTCCGCACAGATGCATTAAAAGGTCGTCGTGGTCGTCTACCATCAAAACCTAAAAGTCCAAGTACAAGACAACCAAATAGTTTTCAAACTCAATTTTGCCGTTTCTATAATGATTCCATACCAAATCCGGCTAATCTTGATTTTAGCAAATTGAATGTAAATTTTTATCTTTATAAATTCAAATCTATTTAATTGCCAAGATTTTTCTTTTTTTTATCTGATGTTTAGTATCGAACAGTGACAAATAAAGAAAGTTTATGTGAAGAAAAATTACTTGTTTATGATGCATTTACACGCTCATGCGACATCATCAAGCAATGGGTTGATAAATTTTCATTATTCTATTCTATACAAAATAGTGAACGTGATCGTCTTTATTCAAATTGTCTATTAGAACAAATCGTACTTCGTACAGCATCACGTCTCGATGGTGATCGTGTTATTCTATGTTCAGGTGTTGTTGTACATAAAGTACAAATGAATTATTTACTTGGTGATGTTGCACAACAAATTTATGATTATGCATCAACGTTAAAACTTCAAAAAATCGATTCAATTATTGCAGCAACACTTGCATCAATTTTGTTACTTGATTCAAATAATCCTGGTAACGATACATTTTTTTTTCTTTTAAAATAAGCGAAGAAAAAACTAACTCGTACATTTTTTTTCCTTTAAGATTATGTTTATCATCGAACACCATTATCATCGACTATCGCAGAACTTTATCAAAAAATAGTTGATTCCTTAAAAGATTATTTAAAACAACTACATGAAGATAGTTCTGTTTATTTACAATTATTAGATCGACTTAATGATGCTAGACATATTGCACATAACTTGAGAAAACGTTTATCACTTTACCGACATACAACTGGATTAACAAACTCAACGAATACACTGCTTGATTTAGTGTACGTAGACTTTTCCTGATTAAAACACAAGAAAAGAAACTAAGAAAATAATTATTTATTTTAGACTTGAATGTAAACCAATATCCAATGAATTACAAACGAATGACGATAATACAACGTTATCATTCATTCAATATGATCTATGACCAAACCTTGTTTTTTTTATTTATAGACCTCTATACACAAGTATTATTTAAATCCATTGCCACCATCACCGATGTTCTTCAGTAGTTATTAAAGTCATACGGGTCACACCTTTCTGTCTTCCATGATCCACGTACACACCCATTTTTTGATTGTCTTTCGTTCTGTTCTTTATTGTTGTTGTACAGGAAATTATTAATGATGATGATGATGATAATAATAATGACTGAGGGACACATGCACACATAAATACCGTATTTTGTGTCTTCTATATCTTTCGGTCTTCCACATAATCTTTTCATGTGCACCACTATCACTCGACCGATTTGTTCTTATTGCTTGTATACAACCTTTGTGGTTTTCTCGTTTGTTTTCCTATTATCTCTGTCATATAAATGGAGACTGCTTTTTTTTCTCTTTTTTTTCTATTAACTATTATGTGCGATATAAAATAAATTTAACAAAGAAAACAAAATCTTGAGATTTATGATTTTTGATTCTTGGAATTATTTTCAATTATTGATTTTTGAAGATGATTAAGACGAAGAAGGCTGACAAATGCTTCCTGAAGGTACAAAAAGAGTTTAATGGCAATGATTAAAATATGTTTATGAATTGTTTTACATAATTATATACTTACATCGTAAAGATGAGGTCGTATATTCACAAATTGTTGCCATCCATCAGTATTGAATAGCTAAATATAGAAAGTCAATTTAGGATATTGTTACACACTATGAAGAATGAAAGTGTAGAAATTTCTGTCCTGTATAATTTGAAGCTTTTGTTAGGTAATTTTTATTTACTATACAGAAGGATCGTTGTAAATTGATGAATCACTACTTTTTTTGTTTCTATTTTACAGTTAATATTAAAATTTTAGACTGTTTATGTACCAAGATATTGTCTCTCTTCAAATAATATGAAAGTAGAATATTTTTGATTTTTGTCACGTTGAATCATGAAGAAAATTGAAATTTTTCTTCAACTCCTGATCTTAGATATTATACCTGTGGATACTGTTGACATAGAAATATTAATATACGATTTTTAAGCATTTTCATTTGTTTGTCCTCAGCTAATTGTAATAGATCGAAGCAATTTTTTTCTGTTATATGATTCCAACATTTCTTTGTTATAATATTTTTCAATTGAAATAGTTCAAAGAAATCGACTGCATTTAATAAATCTCGAATTTCATCAATTGAAAATTCTCCAATAGATATTTCAATTTCGCCCGTATATAAATATTTTAAAATACGTTTAAGAATAATTCCACTAATAGAGTCGATTTCAATTTTATTCATTTCTTGATTCGTAGAAATGATTTCAGCTAATTTTTCACATGCTGTACAAAGTATGAGACGATGCGCATGAAATTCTTGACCGTCTGAAGAATAAATTATCATATCAGTAAAACGTTTTTGCATTGACATCAACCAAAATATATTGCTTTTAGATAATTCTATCATAGAATTAGGATTACAAAATATATTTGTATCTCGAATTGATGTATTCAAAACTAGAACTTGTTCAGATAATAAATTTTTAAAACATTCGTTATTAGATGACATAGATTGGCAGTATCCAATTGTTGATGAACATTCATAAATAATTAATTTGATTGAAAAGAGAATATTATTTGATGAAATAGAGAAGATCGTATCACGCGGTAGCATAATCAATGCTCGATTAAAATGGGCTTGATAACGACCTTGAGTTTTCAGCAGACTTAAAATGCCATCATCGGCCACGTCAAATACTATGGTTCAACGATGAACGTTTTTTTTTTTTTTTTTTGGTAAAAATAGTTTATCTATGATTACTTTGATAGTAAGTTTCAAAGAGTGCTTGAGAAGATTCTTCATAATCGTTGACTTTCAGAATTTCTAACGCACAATATGACTCATCATCTGAAATTGTTTCATCTTCACTTGATGCAATTGAGTCTTGTGGCAAAGTTTTTAACATATCATGTTTTAATCGCGAAACATGGACTGCTTCGTGTGTTGATATTTCTTTGTTGAGATCTTCTTCATTTGATCTTATGCATTGGTCAATATTAGATATTGGCTTTTGTAAAATCTCACAAAGTAATTGATTGACAGATTCTACATACGATATGGAATTCTTATTTTCCTTTTTACTCATCATATTTTGAAGAGTATTGAGTAAGGTCTCATTGATAGTTTCATTACTTTTTTCGACTTCATTTAATGCACTATTATTGCCTGTCGTTGTTCGATGTTCATGCTTATCAATGACTTTAAATGAATGTGTTGTATTCTTTGATAGTTTCGATGCTCTTGGATAAAACCGAATAATCCAATTCAAAATTCCATTTCCACCAGTACAACCAAATGAACTAGATTGCACATAGAAATCTTCCTTTTGACTATTTAAAGATTGAATATCAGATAAAAACCATCGATGAACAATAATCTGTTCAGAGCATACTTTATTTAATTCTCTATTTATTTTCTTTCTGTCATGCGTTTTTTCTGACGAGTAATTGACTGAATCGATTTCATTTTGATCTTCACTAGAATCTGGTCGTGTTGTACCACTTTCATTAGCCCACGATTGTGAATAGCTCATAGGATGTTTTATAGAGCGATCAAAATTTTCAATAATAACAATAATGAATATTATATAAAAAGAGTTTAGAAAACCAAAAATAAGTATGATAAAATTTCAAGATGAAACATTATCTTCTTTTGCGCATAGTTACAAATAAATTTAAATTAATTCAACACAAGAAAAACAACCACGAAAGAAAAAACATATTGGAGAACTTTATATTTGTTTCTTGTTTGTAATCAAGGAATGTGAGACAGGTGTGTCTAGATGTTCGCAAATGCACGCAAGCGTAGGTTGTTTGTTTTTCTTGTATATATGTATGTGTTCGATGCACACTGGCAATTATCACCACGATGATATTTGCCGAAATGTTACCAGTGCATTGGTATATCTATGTATGTATGTACGCAATCGACAACCGTTTTGAATTACACGGGAGAGAGAGAGCGAGAGAGAGAAAGAAAGGGCGATTTGGTACCTCATCTTTTTCTATCATCATTGATCTGCATCGATAATCATTTTACTTAAATTTTTGTTTTGTTTCATTTTAATTGTATAGTTATGTATGTATGTATGTGAAAAGAGCAAAAACGAAATTGTCGAGCAATCGGATGCCGATCTATCAATAATGGCGTCGTCAATGTCATGTCCTTTGCCCATGACAAAAGAAATAGTTCTTTGTCGACTCACATCACCCACCAATCAAAGAATGTATGTACGTATAAACACATACGCCAATCTTGTCGTTCTTTCCGGTAGTATTGATGTGTGCTCTCTATACTCATCATCTATCTAGTTACAAATGTTCTTTATTCGATATGACTACAAAGATGGGAGCATGATGAGGGAGAGAGAGACAGACAGAGAGAAAGCAGAGGGAAAACAGAGAGCCAGAATGAGAAAAAGTTTCACCGACATTGCCGTCGTGGGTGCCATATCATCATCATCACCATCACAATAACATTGCCTGAAGGTTTTATCTACCACCAGTTGCAACTAATCAGGCTACTTTTGCGTCTTGCGACTGTTGATCTCTATCTCGACATCTATTCTTTCATTCATCTCACAATATTTTTTATAGAATAGTAAGAGTATTGTGCTTTATTTGTACATTTTGATCGGTGCATTGATGATGATGAAGATGTTACCAAAAGAATGAGAAAAAGAGAGAGAGAGAGAGAGAGAGAGAGAGAAAGAGTAAGACAACAACAGGTGTTTTTGTCTGTTATATAGCACTATTAAGAAACAAAAAAAGTGTGCATATGTTGTGCCTATTGTTAGTCGAAAGAAAGAGATACAAATTGCTCAAAATACATATAATGTCCGTTATTCTAGAAACAATCAATGCCTGACGAAGCAGAAGAAAATTCTGTTGAAGATCCTGATTCTGACGATGAAACGACAACAATAACAACGGCCACAGCAGAAATATTAACATCAAATAATACAACATCACTGATGAAGACTGTTATTAATGGTCGAAAATCTCTACGAACACCTAAATGTGCGCGATGTCGGAATCATGGTGTTGTCTCTTGCCTCAAAGTAAAATAATGCATTAGACTAGAGACAATAATTTGGGTTCTATTTTCTAGGGTCACAAAAAGTATTGCCGATGGCGTGATTGTACGTGTGCAAGTTGTTTATTAGTTGTGGAACGACAACGTATCATGGCTGCGCAAGTAGCTCTGCGCAGGTATTTGATTATATATGGTTGATGAAATGAAAGAATTAAATTAACTTTTGAATTCATATTATTGTACATATTTCTTTTTTGTTTCTATTCCATAGACAACAAGCAACAATAAATACAAACAAGACAACAACAATGACAAACAGTAATAAATATAAAAATTCCGCTTTATTTCTTGAACAAAAACGTCTTGCCGTACAAAAAAATCTACGTCAATTACAAGAAAGTTCAATATCACGCGATGTTATTAGAAGTAAGATAATTAGTATAATTATGTATCATTTACGATAAATATTTTCAATTCCTTTATTTTTTTTTCTTCTTTTTGAAAAGATCTCAAAGCAAAAAGTCATAAAAATGAAAATAATGGAAGCAATCGGTTTTCAGCAACTCCAATTCTAAATGATCGACTACGTAAACGACGTTGTTTTGCTGACAAAGAATTGGATAACATTCCGGCAATATCATCAACAAGTGAGAATATGATGACAAACAGTGCTTTTCGTATGGCTAATCTATCTCGTTTTCGTTCACGAGATACATCATCGTCATCGTTTTCTACCGATAAATCAAAGCAAAAGAAATGGACTGATTTTTCTGTCGCAGCTATTATTGGCCAGAGTTAATCTATTTTATAATGTTTTATTATATACATATATCTTTCGAAGAAAAGAAAGAACTATTTTTTGTGTTTATTTCTTGTATTTCAGAAAAAAAAAGAAATCACAATTAGTAGTGAGATCATTAGTATAAACAAAAATTGTGAATTTCATATTCTGTTATTATAAATTATTCTATCATTTTAATCATCAATCTTGAAACATTGTGCATTTTAATTATTAGAATACTCTACAAGATGACATTCAATACTTCTTTGTAATATATTGCTGATAGCAGCAGTAAATCAAGAGAAAGGCATTTCATTTAAAATGAAATTTTGCATTTCAATAAGGAGAAAAGTAAACACTTTCTAGAGGTATAATTGAATTTGTATTGAAATATTATTGTGCGACATGAACTAATATTAAAAGCTCAATTAATCATGCTTTTAAATGGTCGTATGAGGATTGATAACTCAAGATGAAATGTAGAATAAGTGAAATTTTTATGATGCTGTAAATTACTAGTATTCTATCTAGATATATATATATATATATATATTGCATACAGGAGCAATATATAGATGGTATCAATATTTCTATATTCTATGCATCATTGACTACATCTTTTAGAATGACGTCTTTATATAAATGGAATAGATTCCTCACAATAACCTTACTCACAACTCACGACATTTACTTTATTATCATAATAGATAGTAATGGGATCTTTTGCGTAGACAACTTTTGCGTTTTCTTTCATACGAATTCATCTGAAAATTTATATCAAGTGTAAGGAATGAACAATTACGAATTTATCAAATGAAAATTTCAAGGTGATGTTAATAGAAAAAAAAACGATTAGATTTGACTTGATTGTACATAGATTTCTTTACGATATGAATATCTAGACAAATTTTCTAATATTGATGTGAAAATAACTCACATTTTCTATCTGTTGATTTTTCATTATGAGCATACCAATAAATCGTATTGTTATTGTTACAAAATATTATTTTATAGAAACATAATGAAAAATTACGGCATTTAAACGCAGTAAAAGAACTAGATGGTATTCGAGTTTGTCTCGTATACGAAATGCAATGCGAAGCAAAAATCCGGATTTCCAACGAAAAATCATGCATTCGAAGAAATCTTAAATACTTTTGAAGTAGCCATAGTGCTATTCATCACTCTGAAAACTCTATTCTTACTTAGCGATTCATTCTTAAAGACCGATTTCGATTGATCGATTAACTATCTCTGCGATTAATTATCTTATATCAGCTGTAAATGAATAGACTATAGTGACTAACATATGCTGATGACGTCATTTTAATTATCTCGAAACAAATTTCTTTCATTTTCGTCATTTTGGAACCAAATTTCTGAGTGAACGGAACTTCAGATTGCAGATTCGAAAACCGGGGTAAGAAGTTCGATCTTAATACTTCTATCTCACGTTATAACGACTTTTCTACGATTTTCGGTTCCCGAGATCATCGGGTCAGAAAACGACGAAAATGATGTGTACGGTCAAGTAAAAACGGAAAAGAAAAACTCGCGACGAACAACAGAAATGCTTCATGCTTCGCATCGCATTAACTAGATGGTATTCAAGTTTCACTCGAATACGAATACGATGCGAAGCTCGAATCGGATCTACTCCGAAAAATCTTGAATTCGAAGGAATACTCTTGAGAGTGTGGACATGATGGATTTCATCGCTAGGAAAATTCTATTCATACTTAGTGATTGATTCTTAAAGAACAATTTCGATTGCTTGATTAATTATCTCCATGAATCATTATCCTAGATCAGCTGTAAACGAATAGACTATTAGTGAAAATAAGTTGATGGCGTCATTTTAATTATCTCGAAGTTCAGAAGCGACAGATAGTTTTCAAAATCGTAGGCGATCGAAGGGTCAGAATAAAAATTAGAAAACCGATTTCTCAACTTCGATCTTGGTACTTTCATCTCCAGTTTCAATGAGTTTTCTATGATTTTGGTTCTCGAGATCATTGCGTTGCAAAACGATGAGTACGATCTCAAGTAAAAAAGAAAAACAAAACTCGCGACGGACTACAGAAATGCTTCGCATCGCATTAAAAAAGAAACGTTCTTTTCTTTGTTGTTTTGCTCACAATCAACTACAAGGATATGTATTGAATTTAACTTCAACGAAAGAATTATAGATTATATCAATAGGTAACGAAACAATCAAACGTGTATATTGTTACTTTTCTATTCATAGTTAAAGGAAATTTCTTGTTGAATACAGAATAAATTTGTTTTCATCAAGCATCAGTATAAAAGTATATTTATGATACAGCTATAAATTAAATTTATCTGATCTGCTTTTCACATAATATAAAAAATAATGCATTTGACTGAAAAGTGGTCATCCTCTCAATAGTAAAAATGTGATAAGAAATCAAGAAATTCTATTTAATATTGTTTATTGATGCCAGTTCGACGTATACTTGAAACGGTTCGAAGAAATCCTTCGTTTATGAAAGAAAAAGAAGATTTGAACAGACGCAATCGACATATTCAAATACATAAAAAAAAACTTGATCTAATCGGCGATCGATTATATTGAATGTAATTAACTAGAATTGATTATTCGAGAAAACACAGGATCGCTCAACTTTTTTTTATAAACCGAGCTGGATCTGACGGATTTTCTTAACTTTAAAACACTGAAACTAGCTTATTTTTCTAGTTTTAATTGTTTTTCAATGCTGTAAATATTTAAAAATATAAAAGTTTCGTTATAAGAAAAGATTTCTCTCGTTAAAACATTGACTTTACTCGTTTGGCCTATTTTCATCAGACTTTGAAAAATCTCAAGAACTAACCAGTTCGTGTTAACGGTTTTTTAGATTGGAAAATATAAAAAAAAGACGTTTTTTTCTATTAGGATAACTATAATGATCACCACTATAAAGTATCTGAAACAATACCTAGCGATTAACAAGTTGAAATACTTAAAATCTACTACAAATCATTCATTCTACATAAGAATGTAGTTAATTGTTAGATGAAATTTCTTCAAAAGAATTCTTTCTTCGCTCCTTTTTTAACGTGTATATAATATAACTGTTCATAATATATGCTGTTTGTGAGCCACGCTCATAGCTATAAATTATTTGTGCAACAACTTTCAAGTTGATGAACTTTATAAAGATGTTTATTCATCAATCATTTCGTAGATTTCATTCAGCTGACCCAATCACGTAAAATAATCCTATCTTGAATCTTAATATGCATGCGAAAGAATATTATCATTAGTTATGTAAATCATGTTGCCAGCAATCTTGTCCACCGATATATAAGAATGAATACAACAAATATCAGATTTATTACATGAAATTGCATTCAAAACTTCCACAGGAAAAAAATGGAACTTTGAAATCATTGCTACTCACTTAAAGCTTCTAAATTTAAACGTATATTATTATTTATAGCGCATACAAACGATCATAAATGTTGTTGTTAAATATCAGTTTGGTATCGATCATACTAATTATGATTTTGTCAGATATCATTCGTACATGTTTTCTTTTCGTGTAATGATTAAATCTATTTTAAATACAAACTTCATAGTCGAACTTTTTATGTACAAAAATTCAATAAGAACTGAACTGATAACATCATTTTTCTCTCATACGATCAAGTTCGATAAAAATTAGGCCTTTGCATTTCAAAGAAAACTTCCATATATATCTTAAATGCTGAAAGATATTTTTTAAACGAAGTATTCTTTAAAGAACTTGAATGTCAATAGTGAAACATCGGAAATTATCACCAGTATAATACTCTCAATTCTTCTTAAGGAGATTAGAAATTAATAGTTTTTTTTAATGAAAATTTTGTAAGAAAAATTGAACGATGAACTATTCCATGATAGATTCTTCCAGTAAGAGATAATTGGGGGTTAAACTGGATTAGACTAATAACTTCGCCGAACGAAAGTAGTTCAATAATATGCGTCTTGTTTTTGTAAATGATCATCGATTTAACATATGAACCACATACGCATAAGAATGATCACCATCTGTACTTCTTAATTTTATATCGCTAATACAAAGTCACATAGAGTCACCAGCATTATTATATAATATTTATTTACTAAAAAAATAAGTAACAATATCAAATCATGATGCATTGTTAGCAAACACGAAATTGGAATTGTCATTCATTCGAGCAACAACTGTATGATATGGAGGTGGTGGTTGTTCAATAGGTATTGACCAACACATTTGTTGCTGTTGTAATTCATTGTGTCGAGGTTGAGTTAGAACAACAACTTGCATGGGAAGTGGTGCAATATGTCGATGAGCCTGATTTGACCGTGTACAATATGCCACTAAAAATAGAACTGTTGTTACCACGACTATTACAATCAATGCAGAATGCGAAGCAGACAATAGCATTTCATGTAGGTTTATATGTGTTTCAGATGAGCAACATTCATTTTTTTATAAAACTAATGAAGTCTGGTGTTGAGTTGACATTGTTAAATAATAAATATGAAGAAAAAGAAAAAAGAAGAAGACGAAGCAAAGAAAATCCTCTTTCTTTTTCTTCTTCTTCTTTATATTTTGTCTTAATAGAAAAGCTCGTCGGATGAACATCGATATTTGTTGCTTGTTGCGTCTTTTTTATACGTTTTAATCATCACTGTCGATGACATGCTTTTACATACTGACATTCCTTGTTTTATTGATGGAAAAATAAAATTTTGTTTTTGTTTCTCGTCTTTTCAAATGAAAATGGTGGAATATTAATCTTAGGAACGCAGAACACAATGTCAGCATTCGTTTGTTCGTTGATCTTCAAATGTTCGATAATTATTCGATGGTGAAATAACTCACATGTATCAAATGCCTCATGGAAACCGTTTTTGATCAATAAAATCATAGTTTGCAAATTTTATATATGAACTTAGAACCATAATACAGTATTTTTCTTTAAAAGACTATTATTAGAATTAGATGAGTCACAAGCGAAGTATCCGACGCAGAAGATTTATTCTCATGAATTATGTTATATTTACTTTGGAGTAAACCATATGGAATTATATCGAAGACTGACAAATCAAGACTTACTTTTCCTTTTACTATGTTCATTTAATCAAGTGCAATCATTCTTGTCGTGTTGTTATGTGTTTATGATACAACTTGTGTGATTGAGAGTAATTACACAAAAGTTGACTACATCTGACTGTGTTGAACTATGGCTTTTCTTATTGGTTGATTTCGAAAAATCTACTGAAATTCTTCCATTATACAAAAATATTAATTCATTAGAGTTATTCCTAAGATTCCCTATAAATTACAATGTTTCAAAGTAGATTTATTTTGTTTTTCTTGAAGATTTATATACTCTCAAATTTATCATGGAGATTCAAATACTAGTCGCTATTCAATAAGAAACGAAATTCAATTGAAAAGTACGAAGTTTTGAATTGATATCAAATAATTAGAAATATAATTATCGAAAATCAAGAATAAAATTTTAATTCTTTTAACAAAAGATAGAAATATTTTTATACTTTCTTTTCATCAACAAACTATTCTATTATCGTTTTGGAAAAAATATAACAAAATGGTCATCATAATGATCAACTGATAGAGTAATAGAAGCAGAAGACGACAACGATTCACATGCATTTGCTTACATATATATATATAGACAAGACACTGGAAGCCCTAAAGCATTGAATGTGTCATGTGCATAGCTGAAGAAATAAGAGGAAAATACGAGATAGCCGTATTTACAATCTCATACGTGATCCTCGATATGAAGCAAAAAAAAGTGAACATATTTAATCTAGCGAATGAAGAAAGGAAAAAACAAAGAACGGATAAACATACAAGCATCTGCATAGAGAGATCATCTTTGACGACGATAATCAAGAACGAAATTTAAAAAAAAACACGTCACCAAATTCTTAAAGAACCGGACACGAAAAATAATAATAACAATAAAGAAAACTAAACATATCAATCAGTCACAACAACAACGGTTGTATTTGTTGAACATTCTTCATCTTGTTGATGCTGTTGATGATTGGTTGCAATACGTTCATGAAGATCAGTATATATCTGTTCAATATATTGCTTTAACATTACATCTCTTGTATTTGAACTCTGTGTTACCTTTAAAAGGAAAGAAGCAAAGAATAATCAAGTAGATAATAGCGAAGTTGACTTACTGATGAATAGAGATTCTCTAATTCATTAAGACGCTTATGAAGGTCACCAACAAGATGATTGATAACTGGCATACGATCATCATTCAAAACTGAATCACTAAAATAAAAAAAAAACATATTCAAATAAGACTCTACAAAAGCAAAAGTTATTTTTAATTTACTTTTGTTTCGTATCATTCATGGTTGCGTCGGATGATGATGGTAAAATTTTATTTTCTTGTTTTATTTGCCTATAATCAGGTATTGATATACTACGTCGAACTCTAATTTCTTTTGGTGTATTATTATCATTTAATGTACAGGCTTGTAAATCATTTGTTGTTTCTAATGAATCTGAACTGTCAATGGAACAGGTACTAGTTGATCGTTTTGTTGGTTTATTTGGTGATGATGCTATATCTTGTAAAAGTAATGGTTTTAAACCAAGTACAACTGTTCGATAAAAACAATCTTGTGCCCATCTTGGCATAAGATCATTTGTTGTATTATCTAATTCTCGTAATGGTAAAACAGAGTCTGACAAAGACGAAGACGATGGATGAAGATATTGCTTTGTTTCATGATTTTCTTTTGTTTGATTACTTTTTGTTGGTGAGGAAGTATTTGATGATGCCGATGAAGATGACGATGATTGAATAGTAGACGCTGTGGGTAAATTAGGTGGACGTCGAGTTATGCGAGAGATTTTTACTCGACGGAATGTTGTCATTTTTGATTGCTGTGTAGTTGTAGTAGGCAGAATAAGATTTTGAGTCGAACGAGATTTTGTCATACTTTTACTTGACGACATGGGCCGAGTATCCAATGAAACAACAGATGGAACACGACGTGTTTGAGCATTCATGACTAATGATGATGATGGTGGTACAAAAATAGGTGCTGATGGTGGCATCGATGATGTAATACCTTCGCGAAGTTTACTCATTGAACTTGATGTATGCGCTGCATATGATGGTAAACACGAATGAGATGATGATGATGATGTTGTATCTCCAGTAGCATTATTAAGCGATAGAGTTGATGAACGAAAACGATCTTCAGATTGTGCTCGATTACCTAATTTTAAAAAAATAAGAATAACTTATTTCGATTGACTTAAATGATTGCTTTTTCTCTGAAGTTTTCAGTCACATTTATTCAAATTTCATAATTGACATGGAAGAAAAATTAGTAAATTCAATAATTTTTAACATATTCCCATACAATTAAATTAACAACAGAATGCAGCATACGTTGCAATGTACTACGCATACTATCGGCACGATGCTGTGCAACAGACGATAGCGTTTTTAAAGTTACGAATACTAAGATTATAATACAAAACCACCTTATCGAACAAAGCAAACACTTAGTTATGAAGATCAGTGAACTTAAAATGTCGACATATTGCAACTGATCAATTCTGCTATCTTTTCTTTTTCGTTTATGTTCAATTTCAAAAGTGTTCATAATATTCACACAGACGCATTTTTCTTTCCTTTCGACTATAAACTTACCACGAGTTTTTCGTGCTGTGGATGACTTAGGTGGTGGTGCTGGTTTTGATTCCATATTACCCATTGTTTGAGATCGGGTAGTTTTATTTGTTCGAATAGATGTAGAAATATCCTCTTGTGTTGTATTTACTGATGTAATTAATGTATCGGTCAATCTTAAAAATGAAAATTTTTTAAGCTAATAATGTTTTTATTCATTTGTTTCTTACGTTATTTCTTTTGATACAGAGCGAAAACGAGATGAAACACTTTTGCGTCGTTGAACTTGACGTGTCGAACTTTCATCATCAACGGTTGCGTTTATTGTTGAATGTTCATGATCATAATTTTCAATAAAAAATGAATTAATTTTTCCATTTGTAGTATCTGTATTGGCTGTTGTTGGATCATCATCTAATAAAACGAATCCATTTTACCTTTTAGTTTAACTACAAGAAGAAACCATACCGTCATCGAGAAAAACTGATTCATCATCTTGTGAACTTCCTGAACGAATCATTTTCTCAGATGAACTAAATGAAAAGATACACATATGCTAATACTAATTCAAGGAGATAATAATATTTACTCTTCGCCTATAATATCGGGTAATTGTGGACGAATTAATTTTGGTTCGAATGGCTAAAAAAGAGGCAGACAAGGATTGTTGATGTTGTATTAAGTGACAATCAATACAAACCGGTAAACGAGGTTCAGCAGTTGCCCATAAACTTCGTTGACGTTTTGTTTGTGGTTGATGTTCTTCAATAATACTTAGTGCCTAGACAACAGAAAATCTTTTCATTCAACTAATTTAAATAATCAATAAAAATTCTACCTGAGTAACTGATTCTTCAACTTCGGTTCTAAAAATATGCAAATTAATTTTTCTAATTAAAATCTTAACAAAACCTACATTTCAAGTTCGTTTGTTTTCGTCAATGGTACCGATGGCAATCGAAAGTTTGTCGGTACAATAGCTAATTCAGCAATATTCCAAACAAAAATACAACTGAAATTTTTATTCAGTAAGACAAATTAATTGAAAGTTTTTCAAGTCAATCTTACCTATCGCCCGAAATTGAATATAAATGATGTCCATCATGACTAAATTTTAAATCCGTCACAATTTCACTATGACCACAAAGCGATGCAACACATTCTGTTGTAATTGTATCCCAAATATAAACACATTTATTTGAACATGATGTTGCTAAATATCTTCCTGATGAATCAACATCAATTTTAACTAAATAACCTGTATCATCACTCATTGAACCTTTACACGTTCGAACACGTTTACCATCTTGAGTATTATAAACTCTAGAGAAAAGAAAATTAAATAGTTAAAGTACAGTTTTTATAAAAAAAGAAACAAAAAAACAATAACTGACCTTATCATTCGATCTTGACAAGCAGTATTAACAAGTTCTCGTGTATGATCAATAACTAGATCATAAAATGTTTGTTTTTCTACAATATTATTCGAACGAATAAATTGATATTTTCCATTTTCATTCTATAAAAACACGATTTCTCGGTAAACAATAAGAACCTATTTTCAAATAAATAAATTTTACTTTATAAATCGATCGAAATATTAATGATTTATCTGCACTACATGAAATCAACTGTAGATTTGAAGTAACTGATGAAACTGCAAAACGAACAGCAGTGATAGCAGCTGAATGATCATCTAATGTTGCCACTAGTTGATAGTCTTTTGATGCATCAAATATATGAACAAAACGATCACGACTACTTGATGCCAAAAACGTCGCATCTTAATTTAGACACGAATAAATATTCAATAAAATATATACTTGAAAATTAATTTTACACATACTCATATCAGATGATTGACCAAAATCTACACTAAGTACTTCACTGTCGTGCGCTTCAACAAGTGCGATTTGTTTGAATGTTTGCATATCAATTATACGAATGTTTCCATTACGATCACCAACAGCCAATGTTAAGCCGTCAAGAGCCAGTCTCATACAACGACCACCAACTTTTTGGACAAATTCAGGTCGTTCTAAGAAAAGAAAGGAAAATTTTTTCTTAAGACGTTTTTAATTTTCTCAGACAAAAACAACAAATTATTTGACTAATATAAGTTTGTTGGTCATGAATCTTTGCAAAAAATTCTATGAAAATCTAATTTTTCTGCAACAATAGAAATGACCGAAGCATCTATAATAACTCTACTAATGAAAGAATGAAACATTTTGCAACACATCTCTTCAACATTCTCAATTTGAACTCTCCAAATAGACACTAAACAAATGTTTCATATATTATACAGATGAGCTAGTAATCGAAGGTTCATAGAAGGAGCTCGAATATTAATCCTTAAATCCGAACTCTCATTTTACATCATATTTCATCAAATAATGCAGTGGCACAGGCAAGTGTCTATAGCTGTCAATCGTAGCTTATGAATTTCAAATATCTATACACTTTCGACGAAAAAAAAAACAAGATATTAACCTTGCGTTGTTTGACTATCACATAGTTTTGAACAGTCATCATCTAAGTAGACAATTTTCATTAATTGTCTACTAAATATATTTGCAGCTGGCGATGGAGCAAAATATGAATCGGCTTCACCATGATTTAATGACCAAAAACGTATTGTATTATCTGATGAACATGTTATACATGTTAAATGTCGAAGCATAGAAGGTGATGTACTTGTTCGAAAATAGGTCTAGAGAAAAATTCACTGAGGATTAACAGAAATTAACAAGTAGATTATAGAATTTTACCTCAATTCCCCAACCACACCCTGAATGATACATATGAGAATCACGTTTTTTTATTGTTCGTTCATTTTTAATATCCCAAATATAAAAACTATGATCATTATAAAAACATGTCAACTATAAAATATTTAAAAAAATAGTCATTCGAAAAAATTAAAAGAAGTAAATAACTATACTCACTACTGATTTATCTTCATCTAAACAAACAGCAATTGTATCTGGAAAAGACATATTTTGTTGCTGAGGATATGTTATTTGACTACAAATCAAAAAAAAACAAAAACTACTATCATAAAAACAAATCATTCGGATAACTTACTCAACCGATGTTATAAAACCAATATCAACACCCAAATAATGTGGTAAAGGTATTGACATAATATATTCAAGAGTTTGTGGTGAAAATATATAAACAGCGCCTTTACCACATCCAACAACAAGATACGCATCACCAATAGCTAAACAATTTGTTTTTTCCTAACAAGAAAAAGCATAAAACATGCTTGTTTCGTTTAGAACAAAGCAAAAAATGATTTTAGTACTACTTGAAGATCTCGTTCACCGCGCAATTGTCGATGTTCATCAAATTGACAAATGAGACCATTTGCAGTAATAACATAAGTCATACCAGCACAATCACCACGTCCACAAACAACATCAGTAAAAAAGTTATCTTTACGTTCAGCTAAGATTGCATAACGACCACGTAATGGTACAACTTCAAGCTATTGTGAAGAAGAACTCAATCGGTCGTATATTAAAATTAAACAAAACAGTATACCGATGCGGTTGAAATTAAATACCAAAATTTTACATGACGATTACCAACGGTAACAAAATAACTTCCGTCTTCAGAAAAAGCAATACGACGAATCTAAATTTTTAAGGTAAAATTTACGAATGCTATTATTAGGAATGTTCTTACAGAACATGTACACTTATTTGACGCCAGTTTTTTCTTTTCTTGCCAACTCCAAACATATATATTTCCATCATGTAAAGAACCAATTGAAACCAAACGATCAACGTTAGGTGAAAAACACTAAAAGAAAATTTAACAAGTTTTCTTTTTAAAGTTAATAAATAATTAACTGTACGCTTTCTTCTAATAAATAAATACAATCAGAAGAAAGAATTCATACTAATCTCTATTATATAACAATGAAAATCTACTTACCACAGCATCAATAGCAAATTTATGATCACCCAATTCAATACAAACAGTTCTATCACCAGTTAAATCCCAAACACGTACTTTAGGATCATGTCCACACTAGAAATATTTTTATAGATAAAATGGTTCGTTTCTTTTTTTTGAAATTTATAAATGAAATATGTACTTCGCCTGTTGCTACATATCGGCCATCGGGTGAAATTGATAGTGATGTAATAGCTTTGCGAGCAGTATTAATAATAAAATCTTGTTTTTGTGTGTTTATATCGTAAAGAACGACAGTCGAACTAAAAGAAAAAAATCGATTAAAATCGATTCAATTTCTTTTTCAAGTACGCTTTTACCCAGCAGCATAAGCTATTGTTGAATGATCTTGGCCAACAACTGCATTTGAAATTGATGTAAAACCAAGGACATGTTCAAGATTAACTTGAAACTAAACGAAATTATCATTAAGATTATATAATACTTCAACCGAAATAGCATACTCGTGATGCACTGGATGATATATCTGACCGTTGTGCTTTACGTTTAAGTGCTGAATATGATGTCATATTCCCAAGAGTCGTTTGTCTACGACGATTTATATATAGTGGAGATGAAGACTGTGTATTTTGTGCAAATAAGGCAATATTGCCAGTTGTTAAAGGTGTTGAATGTTGATAGCATTCACTGGTTCGTTTATTGGTCAATCGATTTTCGTCTAAATCAATGACACATCAATAAAACTCAACTAATGATAAGAAAATACGTATATAATAAGATAAGGACGTATAGTACATACAATAAAACAAAAGCAAAATAAGTTGATACCTACTGACCTCATGAAATAGCACTTACCCTTGAAATTTTAGTCACTTACATATTTTTTTTTTTATAAAATAAAAAGTACATAAACCATGCAAACAAAACGTAATCGTACAAACATATATATGTATGTGTACATACTAACTAATCATTATCCTCAAGCATACAATCATTCGTTCTTTCTTTCTTTCTTTCTCGGTTGCTATTTATACATTTGGTTGCGAAAGGATGATGAGATCGAGACCATGTGGCATCGATACTACTATCATCTATCAAAGACTATGAAAAGAAGCTACGCTAATCTTTTCTAAAGAAACATCATCACTATTAATTAGGAGATTATCACTAATATATGAACAATATAATCATCGAAAAAAACAATGAGGCATACTCCTTGGATGAACATCGATGCTGTAGTGATGACCCATTAGATTTTATTAAAATCTGATAGATCAACGAGAGAAAGATTAAAAAACTAGATGTGAATATAAATATTATTCCATACATATATATATAATTTATACCGTTTCTTAATGTTGAAGATTTAATTAAACGTTTAACTTTTATTGGTTTATTTAATTTAAGTATTGAAGATCTTGTTGCCAATCGATAATGATGTGGTGATGATATTGATGTTGACTGACGACGAGTTTCATGTCTTTTATGATGCATCGAACGACAACAACAATAACGATGGGCACAACATGTGAAGAAAATATAAATTTGGTAGAAACAGAATAGGCACAGAACTGACTGACTGACTAACAAATAGACAGACACTACACCGATAGAAATATAACAACCTCGAATCTAGAGAAAGAAAAAAAAACAAAATGAAAAATGTCAAAGTAAGTGAACAATAGATGTGATTGCCGATATCGTAGGCGAGCGTTAAATGGCACGTTCAAAACTTAATTCACAATCAAATGAACTTTTTCCTGTTCGAAGAGCAAGAGACACAGAGCAACATGTTTGTTTAAGAAATATTTATAAAAATGTGGATCTATCAAATTTATATACAATTATGAAGAATAAGTACGCAAGTCCTTTTTAAGTATCATAAAATTAAATTCTACATGCGTACTTTTGTATTGAAGTGAAAGAAAAGTAATACTGCAATATTAACTGAATGTGATTAGAAGAAAAAAAATTCAAGTATTGAGATTAACATGAACTCTATTATTGTCTTTCATCTCGAATCCCTATGAATTAAAAAAAAAACGAGAACAAACATTCAGTAACACTCACCTAAACAACGATGCATAAGTCCAGCAGTACTCTTGAAACAAGAAGGTGAAAATGAAAGCGAGGGTCGACTGAATAAATAGTCTGAATGCAATAGGCTATCATCAGCTGTTGTCATATTTGTGGATGTAAGCCAAAAAAATTTTAAAAAGTCTACGACGTCAACTATGTTTTTTATTCACTTGGCATACTTTAATATGAAACGTTTACTCCCGATCGATCTCGATAGTTCGGCTGTTTAATAGGGATGCTGTAGTTGTGCGAAGATATCATTACCATCGAATACCTTTTCTTTCTTCTCTCTTACTCTTCTCATTTCTTTTTTTTTTATTTTCATCGTCGTCATTGTTATTGCTGAACGCGAAGATGTATAGTCATCCTATATGCATCTATAAGTATATGTTCAAGTGTGTTTGTGTTCCTTTTGTGCGACTGTATGTCACTCAGGGATTCACGTTATACATGTGTACATGAGTATATAAAGAAATAACATCGTTATATGTACAGTTGAACACTCTTTTTCTGTCTTTAATCAGCACAAATGGACAGCGAGTAAGGAGAATAATGAATGTGAAGAAATAGAAGACAAGATACAAGACGGATCAACTTAAATGCTAAATTTCATGTCTCTCACTTATTTATAATCAAATATATGTGACTTATTTCTGTCATTGATTACAAAAAATCTCATGTGTTATTGAATATAAGTGTTCAATGTTATTAAAAATATTCCTGGTCGATGTTCATAGCATGATTCTAGGATACATGGAAGTTCGATGAAATCTTGAATTTTCCCAGTTGAATGAAGAAAAGAAAATTTTCAAAGAAAACTTAAAAAGAGAAATAACTGTTTCTCTGTGTTCTATGAATTTCCTATATAAATTAATAAACCAGAGTAACTCAAAAATGTGAAGACAAAGAACATCGTAATTGAAACGTGTGGTGTGGTCAAATGTAAACCAATCAAAAAGACTTTATCATCCTCGATGTTTTTTAGAATTTAACAACTTTGTAATTTCCTTATTCTGATGTAATCAATAGATTTCTAAATAAAGGACTCAACTCACCCGAAGATTCTTTTAGTAAATAGTTCACTAATATTTTTCTGTAGATGAAGACGCCATCTATCAACCAGATGAAAGTCGATTCATATATACTCATCTAGGTGAATTGTTGCTTTCCATATGTAGTTCTATTGCATTAAATTTTTTTATGAGTCTATCATCAATAATGTGACTATATCAATGAGTAAGTGGATGCATTTGAAAGGATATATTGGTGACTCTTGTTATTTTTGAGTTAAAATTACTGCCTTGTGCTGGAGGGAATATATATAGGAATTCACTGTGTGCGCTTTGGATAGATGAATGGATGTGATTGAACAAATACTCACGCCCACATCAAACATATTTATATAATCTTGACTATGAGCTACTTTAACGGATCAATGCCATATTTCGGGTGGTATGGGTGATGAAACTATATAGAATGACGAGCAATTCTTTTTCGACTGCATTGGAAGTAATTATGAGCAGCTCTATTTTGTAGAACCTAAGATCGATCGGGTCAATACTTTGAGAATTGCAAAAAGACTTTAACAGTGGCAGATGATTAACAATACCAACGGATAGTAGTGGTCTATGGCAAACAAAACGATAAGAAAATAATTCTCAATTTATCGATGACATGAAGAAATATATGAAGCACCGATAATAATTTCGAAGTTGAACGATATTTTTCTTGTATATTTTTCTGTCTTCTAAATGATATAAAGGAAATATTCTCATTTTTATATTCTTAAGATTTTTCAATACATACTGCAGCTAAGCTATCATACAAGCATACCAATATAATATTCATCAGTTTACACACAGTCCCATCAAAGAGTACATCTAAATTATCAAACAGTGCACGTTTTACGTTTTTAATTTCATCCTATAGTAATACTCTCGTTCAATCATCAATGATTGCCCGGAGTTCTTTATTGTCTAATTACTTCAAGTGAAACAAAATATTTGCAAAATTTGTTGAATATTTTCATTCAATTACTTTTATTCATTGATAAAATGCGGCGCGTGTGGGAATGTATTTTCCCTCTTTTTTTTTATCAGCGACACTCATATCCAAACGGGTTTTTGGATTACCATTCAATCTCAAATTTAGATCTAGAGAGTTTTTTAAGAAGCTAAGTAGGGAATCTTTTGACTATTTATGCTTTATTAGAGTTGAAATCTTGAAAAATAGGTGAGCATATAAGAGCGGGATGCTACCTACTCGATAATGATTGATTTCAACGTTCGATTTCTGGTATTGGACTGTGACAATACATACTTCACTTAGTCATATCGATGACGATAACCACCAGTACGACGATCCTTGCCATCACAGCGACCAAGGTCAGGACGACCAGAAATATGACTGCCCAGTCGAGCAAAAGAATGGTGAGGACGGGCTACATGACTAGTCTGAGGAGTCCATAAGATACTTCAGGTCTAGCCTGAGATGTCTACTGCATCCATCATGACTAGTTATCGGGACAAAAAACGTCCTGCACCATGGCAATACTAGACCAAACCGTCCTGAACTCCAATTATGACTAGTCTGATTTTCCCTCCGCCCCCAACTAGACTAGTTTATAGGTCAGAAAAATAATAAAAAGGAATCACTCTAAAAAAATCGGTTCTTTACCGAACCTCAAAAAAGGTTCTGGAGATTTCTAAAGGCATCCAAAGGTGGCCAAAGTCTCAAAAAAGGGATAAAAAATCTACGAAACCTTTAAAGATTCTTATCGTATGCTCAGGATAAGAACCCTTTCCTGCGAAACCGTTTTTTTAGTTCCGTAGAGCAGAAAAAAGTTTCGTAGGGGAAATACTAAACCTTTAGAGTTTCATATTAAAACCAAATGGTTTCGTAGAGTTTGATACGAAACTCAAAAGGTTTAGTATTTCCCCTACGAAAGCTTTTTCTACTCTACGGAAATTAAAAAAGGTTTCACAGGAAAAGGTTCTTATCCTGAGCATACAATAAGAATCTTTAAAAGTTTCGTAGATTTTTTTATCCTTTTTTTGGTGGTTCGGTAAAGAACCGATTTTTTTAGAGTGATGAAACAATGTTTTGATATGCGAAAATAGGAAGTAGCGAAATTAGAGTCACACTTCATTGACGCAGGTAAACATCTTGTGTCAGAAAAAACGAAAAAAATATGTAACGCCTATATACGTATATATACAGAGTAATACCTCTTGCAGACTCACATTAAAAAAATAAGCATTTTGATATCGACTGNAATATGAAGATACTGAAAAAACTGAGATAGAAAGTGTTACAGAAGTCCCGCTGTAACTTAAATCAATTCACAAAATAGATATTTATGTTTCTATTTAACCAATCAACAAAAAATTTCCTGTTTCCGATCCCTAATGTGAATCTTAATCTTTTCTTTATTATTCTTTTTTTACCTATTTATACTTTACAACCCGCACACACACACACACACACAAGAAAGTGAGAGAAAAAAGAAAAAAAAGAAGAAAAGTCATTTGTTTCTTCGGCTAAATTATTTTTGTACATAAAGATGATGGTGCATTATTCTATAAATGCACTTAAATTCCAGTCGAAAAAGCGACGCCATTGTTTACGTCGTCACCCACTGGAGGAAAGAAAACGCAATAGAGAGATATGCAGAGAGAGGAAAGAAAGAATGAAAAGGAGCGGTTGACGTATGTGCATCTCGAGTTGGATTGCACATATAAGAAATACATAACGTATAAATACGAAACAAGAATGTACAAGAATAAATAAATAAATAAATAACTTGTTAGAGTACTCTCTAACACCTTCGATAGGGTTTATGAAAATGCAACGTATGCTACACCCTTTTAAAGTTGTTCAGTCGTGTAAACGCTATGATAAACCTTTCGGCACGCGGTATATTTACTTGATAAACCTTTTTATTTCGTCTTTTGATGGGTAGATAAAAGGGTTTATCGCATGCTACTAAACGGTAGAAAAGGTATATCATACGTTGCACTTTCACAAACGCTTTAAACGTTTATCATTCGGCGCTTTTTCTTATCAGTGCACTGGCTGTACTAATATAATGATTGTTGATGGCGATCAGAAAACAGCCAGAATAACATGTAAATTTAATAATTGTTATGATAATACCATTGAAAAATTATGTCCAGTACTTGTTGGATGTCCAAAATCAGTCTCAAAACATTCGAGTAAATGTACACACATGATTAATATTATAACAATCTTTTAGAATCAATGTTCCTTTAAAAACTAATTCAAACGGTCTTTGCGAAAGACATATTGAAATGGTTGCCAGTATCGATAATAGCGCTATGAGATTTGGTTCATCGGATGTTGTAATTGATGAAGACTGTAACATAAAACGTAATGAATTATTAGATAACAAAAACTGATCAGCGACTTATGGATTTTTAATATCCTTTTATTCATCTGGTATAGTTGCTGGTTTTGATGAATCCATTCGTTCAGAATTGCCACGACGTGTTTTATGACATTTCACACGAATAGGTAATTTTTCACATATTTGTCTATCTCCTAAATCATTTATTTACGAAAAATCAGCAAACCTCCCTCTGGAATTATATATGACAATGCATGCTCAATTAAACTTTACATGATGGCTCGATACGGAACCGATTATTTAAAATCCAATCCAATTAGTGATCATTTATATCACAATGTTCATTTCGTTATCGACTGCTTTCATGAACAGAACCACACACGACATATGTCTAAAATGAAATGAGAGCAAGTCGTCCATCTCATATGAACATGTTCGATCAAATCAACAGCCAGATTAATGAACAGACATTTTCTATAATCACTCAATGTAAGACACATTCGTCGAATTATTCTTATCCAAAAAAATATATAAATTTTATTTTATTCTCTCATTTATATAACTGTGATGCATCTAAAACTTTGTTTTAAATAAATTTCAAAAGTTGAAGAGAATGCCAGCTTAATTTGGTTTCAAATATAAATTAAAAGTTTCGAAAATCTGTACGTATCATATCAACGCTAAAAGGAAAACAAAAGTTCATTTATATGAATTTCTGAATTAAAGTAGCCCGCCAAATCAGTTCCAGTGCCGTCAAATATAAAAGTTGAATTCGATTATAAAAATATCTAGTTACACTAGTGTTCNGCCCAATCTGTACCCCTTTCTACCATTCTTCTCTCACCCTTGTACACAGACATACACACATTATATCTATATATAGATGCTTGTTTATTTATTTATTAATAAATGAATGTGAAATTCATCTAAAAATATATTTATTCATTTAATCCAACCCAACCCAATAATAATATGAAACTTCAATCTCATTTTACTTTTCTAGATAATGAGATAGCTAGTATATGAATCATTTTAAATGCATTCAATTGAATTTCCAGGAAATGTTTCTTATAGTCAATTCA
>OENM01001334.1:17373-37291 GCA_900239745.1 Rotaria magnacalcarata | reverse complement strand
ATAAACAATACAAAACTTTCTTTGCCCCTTTAAACCATGAATGATTTCGTAGGCATAATACAAAACCACTCAAGGTTCAGTGTGTGTTCTAAAAAACCATGTATGCTTTTACGAAACTCGCATAAGGTTTTGTTGGAAGTTTTCGAAATCCTTCCAAATCTACTGAACTTAAAATAGTTTTGCTTGAAAGAAACAGAACGATTTTCATTCTGCTGAACGTAAAATCGTTCGGTATACAAATGCTAAACTCTTAAGGTTCAGTAGAGTACCATTTTTTTTTGAGTGCAGGGTTGCCACCTGATGAAGTCTAAAAAGCGGAAAACTGATCTAAAAAAGCGAAAAATAGCGGAAAGAAAAACAGAAAAAGCGGAAAAAAGCGGAATCTTACATTGTTGCAGATTTGTAATGCTTCTGAGAATATCAAGTATTTTTTCCTATTTATTGGATTTTTTTTCCATAAAAGTGTCAAAACATAAAAGAATGATGACTCACAGTATTTGTAAACAATAAGAATTGATTCAATAATATCAAATATTATTCTGCACGTGTGTTTGATATGCAACACGTTTTATACGAAAAAGCGGAAAAATAGCGCAAAAAAGTGAAAAAGTGGAAACTTTTCGCAAAACGCGGAAGAGATGGCAACCCTGGTTGAAGGAGAAAAGAAAGTGTGGGTGAGGGGAAGCGAGAAAGTGTGAGTGAGAGGAGAGAGAATGTGTGTGTGTGGCAGAGCTGCAACCGGTAACGGCAAAAGACCGGTCTAGGATTTCTTACCGGCAGTTATACCGGCCGGTCTAAAGTTTTTATAATTATTTTTGCTTTTTTTTCTTCATTTTTTGCCAAAATAGATGATAAAAGTGTTCATTTTTGCATATCAAGCTGGTTTTTATGACATTAATGACGACTTCTAAGAAAAATTATCAGATAGATTGTTTATATTAAATCAATATTCATCAGAATAGATCTTAAATATGCTATCAAATGACTGCTGTATCAAGTTCCATGGTAGAATAAAAGCTAAATCACCCTTTATCATTGTAATTTGTTAGATATTTACCGAGAGGGGACAAATTGATTTCCAGACATAAAAATCACTAGAAATCGGTAGAAAATCATGGAAATCAAGAAATCAGTTTGTTTTCCTTTGACTTGAGTTTAAAAATGAATAAGTAAATGCAGAGTTAATTTTCCGACGCGTTTCGTGTTTATTTTTATTTAATATATTGAAACACTTTTCAGGGCTCTGCATTACAATATATAAGCATAATTTAATAAAAAATCTAAAGCAAATTTTAGAACAAATAAGGAAGAAAATGGAAACATGTTTTAAATAATTAAAAACGGAAAAATTATTTGGAACAGATAATTTGTATTTGAAGTATCCAATATAATTATGAAAGAGGATATTCAGTCTATTGGTGATAAAAATATTAATATCGGTAATGTATATCAATCGCAGGTCCTGTGTATAGGTGTATTTCGGCCGTCACATTGTACTAATAAGGATGTATGCAATCACTTCTTTGAATGTAAATGTTATACAACCATATTCTTAATAGCTGGTTTTAGTTTACGAACTTGAGAGTTTAATTATCCCATTGTTGGTTCACCATAATTTTCATACAATGAGGTATATGAGTTCATTCTGAATTCTGAGCAAAAAATGACCCGTCATTTCAAAAAGAAACCAGGGACTAGGGAATCTTCGCAACTATTCACTTCAAAAATTAAATCTAACTTCTGAATTCATATATATTTATATATGTATATAGGTATGTTTTTTTTGGACGGGGGTCTAGGGGGCCTTCGATGAATTCAGTTGGATTCTGAATTTCCCAAATCAATGAATGTTTCCAGAATCAATGAATGTTCCCAAAACATACGAATTTTCCAGAAAGAGAGCAATTTTGAGTAGCATCGAATTCCTCTTATCGAAACAAATTCAGTACCGAAAGAATAGCATAAAATCAGATGCAACCAGCACACTCGAGTTCCCTGTCGATGGAAACATGCATTTTTCTCTATCACTAATCATCCAGCCCCAATGATAAGATCTAGATCACCGAATCTCGATGAAAACCAATCACTCCTGCCAAATAGAATGCAAAAATCAGTGCAACACTGCACACGTACTCTTGAAATAAAGAGTAAGAAACCACGTGCCTTCTTGTTCAACAAAATATCACGTACCCCCACACGTGGGGATTCTGCGCTGAAAACACGCTTGACTAAACACACACTCTATCTTCTCAGATATGAGTGTCGCGCAGAACGAATACATTTTTTTTGCATACTTTGGCTCGCAAGACATTGACTCTACTTATTTCTATAGTGCTAATGCTAATGCTTCTAAATATATGTTTTTAGTTGCCTCCGCCCAGTACACAGAAATGAATATGGTTTGAGTTATAAACACTTGTCAAAGCTTTCTGTAATATGTCGTTTTAGTGCATAACTCCGGGCCAAATCCAGTCATTGGATTTAGGGAGTTTGTCTCTAATTCATCCGAGTTATATTGGAAATTCACTGTGGGGTTGTTTGGCGAATGTGATTGGTTGCTATTCTTTCATCGCAGTGATTAATTGCATGCACAGGGCATCTGTTATGATACAACCGTGGTGTTTCATTACCATGTCCGTAATAGATTGTCCGTCTGTCTTGTAGTATAATATCGTTTTCAATAGGAATCGTCCCTCTTACGGCAACGTGTCTAATTTCGTCGGTCACCGTAGTCGCTAGCACTTCCTACGTACTTATTCCGTCACCCTTGTCATCTCTTTGTATGTTTTTATGCTTAAGTTTATACTGAAGCTAACGCTAGTTCGAAATTTTTGTACCAGTTAATTCTTATTTTATATGTGAACGTTTTCCTCATCATCCTTTTGTTGTTACGGATGTTCTAAATGTGCATGCTAAACTTTATGCCTAGATAATCGCCAAGCTAAGGTACAGTTATGTGTACCGAAAAGAGTAATGCTTCTTTTGGTTATTTCTTTTCTCAAAATAGACTTGTTCTTTGTTACAAAAAGTGGGATATAATGAACTAAGGTAGCTGAAATAAGGTGCTTTCGATTAGCTGAGTCAAGCTCTAGATCCAATAACAAAACGAAAACACCATTTTTCCTAACTTGAATGAAATGAACATACTGCCTTCTTATGAGAATTCAAAGCGTTTCATAGAATTTTATCCTTTTACCTCGGAAAAAGTAATGAAAGTGATTTACCTTTTCAAATGAAGATTCTTTAACCTTATTTGGATGAAATTCTTCTGAAATACGTGTCCGTACCAGCTGCATTACCTTCTTTTATAAGAATATTTCCTCAAAGCTAATTTCTAATGCATCATCGCTCCGCGTTATTGCATTACCTCTTTTATAAGAATATTTCCTCAAAGCTAATTTCTAATGCGTCATCGCTCCGCGTTAATGCATTACCTCTTTTATAAGAATATTTCCTCAAAGCTAATTTCTAATGCACCATCGCTCCGCGTTAACTTCAAAAAATGCATGTTTCCTAATATTTCTCAAATGTAATAGTATTGTTGTTGGTTAATTTTTTAGACTTGCAAATAAGAACGCTAGTGAAGAACTTGCGATTCATGAGTCAGACATGTACTCACACTATTACTGGTATTAGAGGTTTCTTACTGATACTCGAACTCGCTGATCGGTATTCGTAATCGAAATGTCCGTACTTTACCAGCAATAGTTTCCTCTCCATTGATAGTTCATATTTTTCCTTCCTCCTCTCTGCAAACCTCGTTGCTAATGCAAAGTTATGTTTCGGACGTAGACGGGGAATTGTATGATATTAAGATACTAAATAAAACGTGATTCTAACACCGTAGTTCAGAAAAGCAGCCGTTAGATCTTGCAACACCAGATATGATCACACCAAATATTATCGTCTCTGCAATCTTAGATTAATTATTAGAATGAGACTCATTGAAATATTTCACTGTTCCATTTAATTCCCTATCATCTTCGAGTCACATCTTCCGGTTCAGTAACAATTTTCAACGATCTGAGCGTCGGATTTGATGTAAGATTTAATCGACTAAGATTTTAGTAGCATTTTTTCCTGAATTTTACAACATGATACTGGACGAGATGTCGGAGTATGTCAGTTGGTATCGCCTCATTCTTAGCGCTGAATTCACGCAAGTAAAATTTAATTGGCAATTTTCTCAACTTGGAGTTCAGTCACACAGATTCCAATGATAAATGCGGCGGGATATGAGAAAGTTCAGACCAAATTCTTTCCGTCTGCATCTCACTCGAAAAGCAATCGATACTATCCTGATATTAATCCGGTTCACTCACTTAATTCACTTAAATACGCCCATAGGATTCATAATGTGCATCTAGTCTCATTCGCAAACAAATGTAGCACAAGAAGTTTACCACAATTCCCTAAAGCACATAAAACCAGACTAACTCCCCCTAGTCCCCCATCCAAAAAAACATACACATAGGAGAGATATGCATCTATATGAATTCAGAATTCAGAATTCAACTGAATTCATCGAAGACCCCCTAGAACCCCCCATCCAAAAAAGCATACACATGGGGGGATATACATATATATGAATTCGGAATTCAGAAATCTGAGATCAACCGAATACTTCTTGTTTTCGGATTATATGGGATACAGCTGACCGTTTCAGCTTTGATTTTGAGCATGCGAGGCATGGAAGCTGAATAGATTATGTTGAAACTTCGGTGAAGAAACTGCGTTCATCGTCGTTGGTCTCGAATTCTTTACGGTTATTCTGGGATCCCCTAAACTCCCGGTGGTCCGAAATGTACGGGTATTTTCTTCTTTTTTGATTTCAGTTTGAAATGGAATACCCCATAGACTCCAATTGACACTATCTTGAGGGTGTGGGTATGTAGAGTCACAGTCACACCCTCACTCACACCACCAAGTAAAATTTTAATTTGCTCTAGATGAGATTAAAATTTCAATTCCCCCTAAGGGCTATTTAAAATAGCCCTGCATCTCAATCTCCTATGTGACATATATATGTATGTGTCTCTGTTCACAAAGTGAAATATAATTGATTTGATATATCCGCAAAATATTTCGTTAATATTTTTTAATTAATTTCACTACTTTTTGTTTTTGTACAATGTTATTTTACTTTTTACATGTTAATGCATTGGTGTTTTATCTAAACACAGAATCGAGTACTACTTTGAGTACTCAGACTATCGTATACGAGTGAATTTCAGAAAGTTAACTTATGCGAGTACTCACTTGAGTACACGAAGATTAAAGATACACAGAGAATTTCACAAGTACTCCAACGAGTCTTTTCTGTACTCATGCTGGCAGGTCGTACTCGCTTGCTGAGTATTTTCACTAGGGATTAGTATTTTTCACACCACTACTCATTCATTATTTTTAATTTTTAGCATTTCTATTACGAGCAGAATCAAGAACATTTAACATGTTTAATACTATTATTCTCTTCACATTTTGCTGGCTATCAATAGGTTCCATATCAATTAATTCCAATCCAAATCAAAAATATATTGATGGTAGTCAATATACAATAAAAAGTGTTGGTGCAATATATATACAACGTATTTCTGATCACGGTTTGTATTTCTCTTATAAGACATTCAACGAGAGGTTTTGATAAGAATTTAGATATCTTCTTTTATTTTATTAGGTTTATGTTCGATACAACTAAAAGATCAATCTAAAACATTAAGTGAAGGTGAAATAATAAAGATAAAAAACAAATGGTTTAAAGTTGAAGAATGTCGCTTAAATCGAGCGTATCCTGTATCATGTAGATCAAAATTATTTTATCGGCTACGTGATCTAGCTTGTTCACTTGCTGAACACGCGCACAATAACAATATGCATGAAAAACGACAAACAAAAGAGGATCCAATGGAAATATTAGATCAATCATACTATAATTTTTGTTGTGAAAGTGCATGTACAGTATCGGAATTTCTTCAATCTTGCCCTACCCAATGATAATACAACAGCAGAAAATCATTTAATAAATAAACTACCGAAGGAAATATTGATTACGAATTTGTCTTCAATTTAGTCAAAAACGAATCCATAGTATTTTTTAAAATCATTATGTAGCAGAGTTTTATGTAGAATCATGAATAAAACTTTGATGCCATCAAAATTTTAATAGTCTATGTTAATAAAGATGCTCTATTGTCTGGCTTCGCAGCAGCCCTAAAATATTTTAGACACTTTAAAAACACTATTACATCATTGCAGATTTTTATAGTAGAAGTTTCTACAGAAATAATAAAAAATAAATTTTTGTTCGATCTGTTTTCAACTATTTTACACATACATGCCATATAAATGCTACAAAATTAAATCGAATAAAGATCATCAAACAAGTTTATTGATAGTCTAAAGAAAACAAACGATATTTTTCACTAATACAATGCATTTAAACATTGATATCTTGTATCCTTCTTTAGCCATTTATTGTGTTCATCCAATTTTGATTGAATTTGGTGTATTTTAGCACTAATATATAAAGACGATCAATAGAATCAGTGTAATAGAGTAAAAACATTTTTCAATAGTTTGTGAAATTCATAACGATAAAGAAAGATTGACTATATTTTATACAAGTAGATTCGCACGCCTATCTTATGGGATCGTCTTTCGAATTGTAACAGAAAGACACTAAATGCAGTGTATATGGACAATCTCCATGAACTAAGAGAAAGTAATCATCATTGCATATATATTGTCGCGCGCATCTGTGCACTGTAAATAAAAACCGTATATAAATATACCCTTAAAGGGTTTTTTACTTTTGTTCCAAATCCAAAAAGAGTTTGTTACAATTCTCATTCAGACAAGCGCTTCAAAATCGCGTTAACAATCTTTCAGAAAAAAGAATCCAAAAACAAATGAGTACACTATGATTTTTTTCGTTTATGTTTACAATGCACATCACAACGTATTTTTTGCAATTTATCTACCAGATTAAAATTAAGGTTTTGAAACTTACTGCGTTGTCCTAGGTTCGATCATGAGATTAATTGGTTGATACCCAGTCAGACAAAAAATAAAAAATAACGCGTTAAAACGCATCGAAATTTTTACGGCAAATATTTCAGAAAAACCGCACATTTTTTGGATTATTTTGCCGTTCAAGTTTATCAGTGCGTTTTTTTCCGTTCAAAACTTTTACGCGTTAAAACGCATTAATTAAATTTAAAGAAAATAAAATCCAAAAAATGATTTTTTTTTTTCGTACAAGATTATCAATGCGCTTTAACACGTTGTGGTATATTAACGCTTTTTGTAGTTTCTCTACCTGATTCAGTTGAATCTTTTAGAACTTACTGCACTGACCTAGACTCGACCGTACGATGTTCTTGTTGATAGTCCAAGATGCTATCCATTCGACTAGTCTTACGATTTAAAGATAATTCTAACATGTTACTTAAATCGAATGAATTCATATAGCAAAGTGGCAGTTTGTTTCGATAGAAGATTAAGAGTGAAAAAATTATTGTTAGCTTTTTAGTTTTCAGGAAAAAAGATACAAATAATATGCATTTAAAAAGATTGTTTGCAAATGTAAATTATTTTTTAAAATATTAAAATAAATTATGAAAAAAGTGATTTTAGGAATATATTTCTTTAAAAATAATTTGAAATATTGAAAAAGTTTTTTATTAAATTTTTTCAAAAACATTCCAATATATTTTAAATTTTATTAGAAATGTATAAAGTATATATATTTCTAATATATTTTTAAAAATGATCGAGAAATTTTGAAAATCTTTACATACCATTCAGACAAGTCTAAACAAAAGCGTTGAAACGCCGTTTTAACGATAGTCGTCGTAAATATGCCGTTTTAACGAAAGTTTAATGCGTTTTAACGCGTTAAAACGCATTAAATTTTCGTTAAAACGGCATATTTACGATGGCTATCGTTAAAACGGCGTTTTAACGGAATTTTAACGTGTTTTAACGCGTTTTTTAAAGACTTTTGTGTGACTGGGTAGTCCAAGATGTTATCCAGTCGGTCCGTTGTACGATAACAAGATAAAGTAAGAAATGCTACTTAAATCGAACGAGATTTTATAGAAAACTGAAGATGATATAAAGTTGAGCGGAACAATTATTTTTACATTTTTAAGTTTCATGATAAAAATATCTTGAGGGTGTGGGTGTGTGTAAATTCCTTTGGTACACCCACACCCTCAAGTTGTTCTTCCTCATGCATTAGTCGAAGGTAGACGTCTCTTATATGATGATTTTATTTACCAGCAAGATAATGCAACACCACACACTCATAAAGAATCAATGTCATGGATTAAGATAATAGCCCGGACCTAAATGTTTTGGATTATCATGTATGGGGCGCGATAGGTCACAATATGCATTGGAAAAACGTCAAGAATTATAATTTTTTAATTAAAGAAATTAGAAAAAGGTATTCGTCGTGTACCAATAGCAGGCGTTTTTCGCAGTGTGGAAGATTCGTCAAGTAGAATTTCTTCAGTCTTGAAGACAAGAGGCACTTATCTTAAATAGTATTTTTGGTGCAAATTTGCGACCTAACTATGTTGCATTCACTGACGTATTTTCATTTAAAATAAAGCGTGTCAGATAACTCCCACGAAAAAAAATCACTAAAATCTGCGTTTCAACGCGTTGTTTATTTTGTTCACATGTTTTCGCTAGACTTAAAACGCACTTTTCCCAACGCCTTCAAATGCTTTCTTTTCAGTGGATAACGCAAAAATGCGATAACGACAGCTTTATGAAAAGCGCGTTTTTCCTGAACCGAAACGAGATTTTTTGAATGTGTTTTTATTATTGAGTATATTTATTTATTCCGATGTAGAGCAGATTCGAACTATGAACTTCGAATTTCACTTACCTGATGCCATTGAGTCAAATTTACTATTATTAACATAGAGATGGAATGTCTCTATATATTGAATTGAAGGATACATTTTGAATTTATTCAATTTAAATTCAAAGTAAATTTAAATTGCCAGAATTGACATTTAAAATAATTTAAAATAATTCCACACAAAAACATTTTAAATTACTTTAAAAAAATATTTTTGAAGCCATTTTTAAAGGCCTAATATGTTTTTTAGAATATGAATGGCTCTATCCTAGTATTTTCACAATATTAATTGTGAGTTTTTCAGCGATTTTTGCTTTCAGTTGTTTCAATATTCTAAGTTTCGATATAGTAGGTAATTAGCAACCATTTAGTTACATTTTCATTTGATGAAATAGTGACGAAAAATTCTAAATAGCAATTAAGTATAAATATTTCAGTTATCAGGAGGGAGACAAAGAGCACTAGGTTTTTATGTAAACATTGTATTGCTAAAAATATAGACTAAAATATGTATTCTGAGTGTCTATAAGAAAAAGCTTTTTTTTTAAGAGAAAAAACTCACCGAAAAAAGACTCACTGAGAAATAGAGCAAATTAAAGAATATAAATGCGTAGAAAAAAACGGGATTGAACGATGTTTTAAAGCCGTATTTTAAGTTAAAAAACCAGTTGTAAAGAAAAAAAGAATGCATTTCAACGTGTTGCATACACAAAACCATGCGTTTAAATGCATTAGAGAGAGAAAACGATGCGCTAAAACGGTAAAACAGCGTTTTCTTCTAAAAGTTTGCGTTAAAACGCTGTTTCATACGATTTATTTTTTCGTGGGCTATAAGTACTAAGCAAAAAATGGGGCGTTTGTTATGGGGCACCCGTTATTACTCACTAACAAAATTTTATTTCTATGAATCACTTTCTGACAATATTTATGGAATAATCGAAAATTCCAATCTCAACTAGATTCTAAACTCTACGTGTATATATTTATATATATATGTTGGCGGCCAATGTCGGATCACGTCCAATCTGAGATTGGCCTAGGCCAATCTAGGATCCCACATTGGACGCGTCCAATCTGGAATTCCACATTGGACTGATTGTAAATCAGGCCAATGTCGGATTGAAGAATTCAAATACGTCCAATCTCAGATTCGCCTGAAAATAGTAGGCGAATCTCAGATTGGCCTAGTCCAATGTAGAATTACAATTAACATACGGTCAATCTAAGATTCGCCTAGGCCAATCTTACATAAGAAACTAAGTATAATCTAACAAAAAAGTGTGAATCATAGTAAATGGAATTTTATTTTGAACAAAGAAACAAACTTAGTTCTAAACAAATAGCAGAGAAAGATATATAAATATGAAAGAAACTATTAATATATTTCATATTTTATCATCTAATTCTAAATTCACACAACGAACACCGTTTTTGTGGCATTTTGTGGAACAAGGTACGCTTTTTTTCCGGCATGGACATTGTTTTGTCTTACAACCACCTTTACATGAGCAAGTAACTCCATTTATACCACCACGAACAAATAATCTTGAAGCAGTTATGAAAGATATTTCTTTTTATTCATTTTTTTGTAAATTAACTAAATTTTCTGGTACAGTTGATAGTAATGCAACAGAATCCAAAGACCACCACTGGTTAATAATGCCAAATTCACATGCAACTTTAATTTTATCATCTTTTTTTTCTAAAACAACGACAGGCAAAATTTTTGGATCGGTGTTTGTTCGATCAACTTTATTGATTTTAATACCAACATATTCACCGATTAAACATTTCAAAGACAAATCTTTTATAAATTCATCATGAATTTTAATTTTCTTATTTGCATTGGACAAATATGTTTTTGTTGCTCGTTTACGAATTTCTGAATGTCGAGAAGTGGTTGAGGTTATGTCATCATCAGTTTGTTCATCAAATTGTTTCGTTTCCACATTGCTACTATTATTTGATGTATCAATTACTTGTGTTGGTTCAGGTTCTTGTATTGGTTGAGTTGCTTGTGGTGGTTCAGGTTCTTGTATTGGTTGAGTTGCTTGTGATGGTTCAGTTGATTCTGATGTACCATCTCCAGCAAGACTTTCACGAATAGAAGCTGGTAAATCTTCTTCAAATTCAATATCTAAAGATACAAAATAATTTTCATTTAGTTTGAAAAGTAAAGAAATATTGTTTACCTTGCTCCTCTATTAATTTCCATAGTTCATGATCGAGTCTAGGTTTTTGTCCAAAAACTATTTGGTATGGAGTCATATTTACACCACGGGCCAAGCTCGTATTCATAGAATATATTGCGGGAAGAAGACATGTTGTCCAACACGTTGTATTTTGATCTTCCATAAGCTTACCTAATATTTGACATAAAGTTGCATTTCCTCTCTCGACTAACCCCTGACTCTCGGGGTGTCGAGGTCTTCCGTTGATGATGATCAGTCCAGGCCAAAAATTTTTAAGATTTTTAATGACACTGGCCGTGAATTCACGGCCGTTGTCTGATTGTAAAATTTTGCAAGGTCCAAATTGATAGAATAATGATAAAAGATGATCAGCAATACGTTGAGCTTCTTTTGATATCAATGCATAACCCCAAGAATATTTCGAGTAATGATCACGACAATGAAGAATCCATTGAGAATCTTTATCAGGTCGTGTACGAAAATCAATAAGATCTATTTGAAGACGAGTTAGGAAGCCAACTGATACAATAGCTGAAGGTGTAACAGGTAATTTAAAAGACTTTCTAACTATACAAGATGTACAACATTGTAAAAAAATATCAATAACTTGAGTGGGCATCCAGTAATAGTGTTCATTCATTTCATGGCGCATTTTATCACGGGCACCATGACCAGCTTTTTTATGTATATCTTTTAAAACAACAAAATATGATTCGATAACAACAATTCGGCGACCATTCTTTACCGAACATAACATTTCAATTCCTGAAGTCATATCAATTTTAAAATGCTTCTTGCACCAAAAATGAAATTTAGCATCAATACCAATTGCTTTACCACTTTTAGGTTGTTTCAAACACTGTATTATATTTTGATAATAATCAAATGATATCATCACTTTTTCGGGATACTTTAAACTTTCTTTATACATGTTTAACTTAGAATAAAATGTTTTTTCTTCGTTTGATGTGTCATTACTTTCATTACCATCAATAACAACATCAGTATTATTAATAATCGTATCTTGTCCATCGATGATTATATTTGGTAACGTATTGGTGTTCATTATTATGTACAAAATATCAAGTTTTAAATAATTTTATTGTACAAAGTTAAAAAACAACGAATGTGAACAATTTGTGATTTGATTCTTTGTTTTTAATATAAACAACAACTTTATTCTATTTCTTTTTCCAACTCCACTTTTTATTTGACAAATTACATAGACAAACATGATGCCTCCATACTGAATATAGTATACTTAGTTTCTTATGTAAGATTGGCCTAGGCGAATCTTAGATTGACCGTATGTTAATTGTAATTCTACATTGGACTAGGCCAATCTGAGATTCGCCTACTATTTTCAGGCGAATCTGAGATTGGACGTATTTGAATTCTTCAATCCGACATTGGCCTGATTTACAATCAGTCCAATGTGGAATTCCAGATTGGACGCGTCCAATGTGGGATCCTAGATTGGCCTAGGCCAATCTCAGATTGGACGTGATCCGACATTGGCCGCTAACATATATATGTCAGCGTCCAATGTCGGTTTCAGGCCAATCTGAGATTCGCCTAGGCCAACGTTAGAGGTCAACTATGGCCTAGTCCATATTAAAATTTCAGATTGGACTGATATCATTTCAGGCCATTCTCGGATCGATTAAATATATCCAGTTCAATCTAAGATTGGCCTAAAAATTGTTAGTCGAATCTAAGATTGAACTAGGCCAATGTGACATTCATATATTCTGTAGACCAATCGTAATTCTATTAAAGATATTATGGAATATGGAAAAACTTTAATTATTTGTCTAAAATGGAGGTATTATGTATGTCCAAATGCCTATGTAATAAAAAATGGATAAAATTTGTAGAAAAATCTTTGTTAATTTTGTAAATGTCTTGGAAAATAGTTTTCATATTTATATTTATTTTATTTTTCCATTAACTGATTAAAATGAGTGATACTTCAGCTATAAATGAAGTAGAAAATGAACTTTCAGTTGCTAATGTATCAATAAACATAACAATTGATAATGATTGTACTGTAGTCAATAAGGTTGAGGAAGTAGACCACACTGGTTCAAGTGATCAATTTTCTCATGAAGAAAAAATGTTTTATTCAAAACGATTGGTCTAATTGAAACTAAGATTGGCCTAGTCGAATCTAAGATTGGCCTAGTCGAATCTAAGATTGGCCTAGTCGAATCCAAGATTGACCTACAGAATATATGAATGTCACATTGGCCTAGTTCAATCTTAGATTCGACTAACAATTTTAGGCCAATCTTAGATTGGACTGGATATATTTAATCGATCCGAGAATGACCTGAAATGATGTCAGTCCAATCTGAAATTTTAATATGGACTAGGCCATAGTTGACCTGTAACATTGACCTAGGCGAATCTCAGATTGGCCTGAAACCGACATTGGACGCTGACATACATATATATATATATATATGAACAAAATTCTTCTCATAGAATTTCTGCTTAGTACTATCATATCAATCAATAGTCTAAAATAGTTTGATTTCGATTCCCCCTCCCCGTTTGAGTTTAAATTTTCGGTTCCAGAAAAATTTAATAAGAATCTATTATTTGAAATCTCAAAGAAACGGTTTACTCAAAAGTATACTTTGCAAATGATGCGTAATATAATTAAAAAATTTTCTCACATAATGACCAAGATAATGTATGCTAGATCTTAACAAAACGAGAAAATCGAATCTTAGAAGTTGTTATTATTTTTTTTCGAATCTCTATATAAGAGGTTCTAATATGAAAAGGCTCTAATGAATATAATTTGTTAAATAATTTAATCAATAATAATTTAATTTTTGTTTATTTTATTGATGTTATTTCGCAGGGTCGCCAATTGTTAGAATTTCGTTTGTCTTTCTTTTGTTTATGTATTCAATCGTGATATATGTGCTGATGTACTTTCGCGAACTTTACTAGGAGGAATGAATAGGAAAACAAACGAATATATAATATATAATATGCATCGAAACAAGAAAGGAAAACACCAATAAAGATCAAAGAGAGACAAGATAACATAACATTAACAATAGAGAGATAGAGCATGTCGGTGTGCGACACCACCCTAACACTATTTTTAACACAATCGCCATATTTTCTGAGATTATCGCAAATACTTCTGCATGTATTAAATCGTACTGAGCCTTCCGCAGCATCAGATTTCTTTCTTAAAGTCAGTTTGGGACTTGTATTCAATTGGATAACATGTTTTATGGCAGAAATCCCTAAGAGACATCCATTACGACGGATAATACGTAATTTTATTTCACCCAGTTATAATATGATTAATGAAAACTAGAAAAAACTACGAACAATAAAATAATAAGAAAATGAAACTATAAGTCTTTATTTTAATTGGTAGAAGAGGAAAGGCGTAAATGGTGTGTACACGAAACAAAACAGAATTTTATAGGGATGCCTTATGCCTACGATCTTATTTACTGTAAATTCACGATTAAGAAGAACATTATTTCATTGTAATAATGACATAGTATGTATGATTGCATATCACATTTCATTTATTCATCAACATGCTACTATGAGAAATAGTCATTAGTAACCAGATCTTATTATCAAACTTGCAATAGGAAAGAAACTTTTCGAGAATAATATTAAACAAAAGAGAATTTTTTAAATACTGAGTTTATATATCCAGACGAAGAAACTAAGTGAGCATTTTTCAAATACAATTATTTCATAGAACACAATCGAATTCTATATTAAATAATGTCCTCTGATTTTCACTTGATCATAAATAAGACTATGTTAATATATGTTATTTATAAGCTCTCAAACTATTAGCCATAATCGATAATTTGAATTTTGCCTAACCTTTTTCATGACATTTATTCGTTCAAGAAAAGATCGAATTTCCTTTCATTAATTTAATCGGAAATTATTCTCAAATATGCATATTGAATTTTGGCTAAAGCCAGAAAGTCAACAATCTCATAGCTTCTATCCTCAACTCTTACGAAATATCATTTTAGTCGTTAAAAATCAGACTGTATTTATTTCGGCTACTGCAAAATCCCTTGTCGATGCCTGATTTCAGAAAGCTTTAAACATTATTTATATTTTTGCCCTTTAACTATGTCTGTTCTTACATTATATTTCCTACTTAAAAGACGTCAATTGAAAATCTACATTCGATAACTTTTGCCAAAAAAAAAAACTATGCAAATCCGAAAAAACAAAATCTAAATACCAAGAAGAAACAGCAACCATTTGATCATTTGGATTAAATTCACAATATGATAAAGGAAGATTATCACCCAATTGACTGCAATGTAATGTTGTGGCCTAGAAAAGATATTTAGGAAAAGAAGACGAAAATGAAAAATTTACTCGTAATTCACGATATAAAACTTGAATGTTAGCTGTTCGATATACTTCAGGTATAGCAACATATTCTTTTAATTTTTCAATACGTTCTTTTGATCTAGAATATAGTTTGAAATAGTATCTATATGCAAACATAGATGTTTTACCTTGACAAGGAATATTCTGCAATCCAATATCGTGCTGTTTGTAATTGATCAGGTCCTTCATGATGTCAAGCTACTCCCTTAAAAAATTAAAGACAAATCAATCGATAAAAAATTAAAATAAATTATTTTTTTGTTTTTACTTCTTTTGTGTCTTCAACTCTTTCATCGTCTTGTTCATTTTTACGTAATATCTTTGCAATTTCATCATTAGATAAAGATGATATTAGGTTTTGAAGACGTTTACGTCGTTCGGCTGGACCTTCTCCAAATAAAGCTAAATAAAACCAAGCAATAATAACATTATTGTAAAAATTATATCAATTATTACTTACAGATAGGTTGTTCTAGTTGACGTAAAGTTGCTTGGATTTTAACATTATCAGTTGTGACATTAATTTTTCGGTGTTTATCACTATAAACCATAGTTTTTATTACAAAAAGAAACAATCCAACAGACAAAAATGGAAACAGCAACTGAATGTAACAAAAAGACGAATAACTTAGGTCGCAAGCAGACTAGACAATTTATATTGACACATTTTGTGTAAGCCAGTCGTATCTCGTGTCGATAGTATATGCGAGCGACGAGCAGTGGGAGTGTCACATTTTTATTTAACTAAATTTAAATTAAATTGTTTGAAATTCAAATTAGTTAAATTTTGAAAATTAGTAGATAAACATAGTTTTTGACTTGATTGCTATTATTTCATGTCAAATTTGAGTATGTTTCCTGTTTTCTAAAGTTACAGCTTCATTCTTCTACGCATTGTGCTATTAAATAAATTTTTATGAATATCCCGGTATTTTGAAGAAGAAAGATGGTGGATCCTGTATAATCTGTAGAGAAACTTTGACTATTATGAACAAATATTAACCTAAAATACTTGATTCTTCTGTCACTTAGTATTTGCTATTGTTAAAGTAACGTATTTTCCTCTTAGCAATGATGAGTATCCATCCAAACAATTTATTAAATTTAAATGATTTTTCAGCCCAAAAATTTTATTTTATTTAAATTAAATAAACTGTAAATTGACACCCCTAATAGTGTCTTAGTTCTATGAGTTACAACAACTAAATATTGAACTTTTCAAAATTAAAACATAGTTGTAGCCAGTCTACTCCTTCCATTCCTTGGATTCATGGTAGTTGGTACAATTTGTCGGTTTCGTTTTGGGAGCCATTTTCGATAAATTTCAGGCATACCAATTAGAGAGACAAATGGATGCAATAAGCCAACTAAATAAAATAAATCAAAAAAGTATACTTGTTGAATAGTCACGCTAAGATCTGTCGGACCATGAATCATATGATAACATTGAAGAGATCCGAATGTAAGATAACCAAACATATATACAATTAATACAGGAGCAAACTGAAGAATTATTTTGCGATGCTGTCGCCAGTCAACTGCTCGTCTCATTCGATAATGCTTTTGCCAAACAATACGAAGCCATAATCCAATATTCACAATGATGATGAGTAAATATGGAACGAGTGAATTAGCAAATTGATCGTAGAGACCCAGTATAGGATTGGCAAAAGCAAAACAAGCACCATTACAGATTACGACCTGATAATCGTATTGATTATTACATGGATAAAAAAAGACGGCATATACGTAGAACACAATGAGATATCCAAAAATAAAAGCAATTGGAAAATAGTGCACAAATAAACGTTTTCGTTTTGTATCAAGTAACTGTTGATTATGAAAAATAAGAATATGTCGCTCGATTGATATCCACAGCATCAATGCACAAGCTAGTGCATAGAGAAGCATATCGAAAAAAATCCATATACTGCAATAAGTTTCATTGCTTGGGGTAACAACACCCGTGCGTAAAAAATCGAGAATCATAGAGAGATCAAAGGTAACAGTAAATAATCCAACGAAAAGCAAAACCAATGGACCATGATGATGAAGCGCTTGCCTTGTACCTCGATGGGATAAAATATGGTGAATTGAAGCCAAGTAACAAATGATTGACGGAGGTTGGAGTGTCATAAAGATACCAAATTTTATAAGACGACTTTCGACTGTTTCCATGGATAGAGGTAGACTTTATGTTTTCTAGAAATACATGATATTCTATTTCGAATGATTTCCTATATATTAGATAAAAAATGCGGAAACTTCGGATTTCATCCGAGAGCTATGTGTACTGCAGAAAGTACATGGAACATATGAGTCATTCTGGAATGTCTGAATACCAAAATTATCATGAGCAACTAGGCACTTTGGTTTCTGGATGCACTTTTTGTGCATTTTGAGACCGTTTTCAGGCGATGTTTCGTTAGAAAGCTACTATTTAGTTCAAAACTAGTATCAGATTCGGAATCAGCGTTAAAAACTGAGTCGCTTTATATATGTTGTAGATAATTCTGAGAAAAACTCTTTTTGAAAAATGCCTGTACTCCCCCTCAGAGATGGTCTGATCAAAAATGACAATTTTTTCGATAGCTCAGTCATTTCTTGACGGATCCTTCTCATCTTCGAACTCGACTGAGACATTGATGATGCTGAACTGTGTAGAAACTTTCATCACGATCTGACTCTCCTTTCGAAAGTTATCGTGTAAACGGCCGGACATACTGACCGATTCTAGTGTACTCACTTTTTGAGTACACAAAAATAGAATAGGTCAATATTCACATAAAAAATAAGGATAATTTTTGCGTAACTCAACAAATTCTTAACAGATTGCTTTCATCTTCGAACTCGGCTGAGATATTGATGAGATCATTCTGTATACAAAATTTCATGACAATTGGATGAGGCTTTCAAAAGTTATCGTGTTAACGGCCGGACGGACACACTGACCGTATCTAGAGTATACTCACTTTTTTTGAGTACAAAAAAAACAGATTTCGCAGTAAAAATAGGTCGCATTTGTTTTCGCCTGCTATCGACTGGCTATGTGTTCACCATTGTCTTGTGAACGTTCGATCACATATAAGTCTTCGAATTAGACTTTTCGTTCAAATTATTTCTTGAGTATATCTTAGTGAAAAAGCTGTTAGCGCAATCCCTCTGGGATTAAAAATTTTAAACACGACATAATCACTGTAGAAAATTATATAGAGATGATGTATTCAAGGGAGTTCTTTGTTGATTTTGTGATATAGCTCGTTTGCCGCTACCAGTGACAGTGATAGTCTGCACAAGGCTGGAACAGCGTCTCTGATGATCTGTGTTAGGTGTGAAGATTGTCTGGCACGCTGTCTGATGGTCTCTGAAGATCTTGTGTAACAGTCTGTGATGGGCACTCAATTTATATGGTACTAATTAGTCAATTAATTAAAGCATATGTCACGATCTGTAGTAATTTCTGAAGACCATCTGTCACGGTCGGCGATGCCCAATTAAGTAATTGCATATTACTTAGTTAGTTAAATAAGCAATTGAGGCGCCGGCCACGGTTTCCAACGGTCTCTTAACCTGTCGGTAACGGTCTGTGGCAGGGGCCGGGGGTGGGTGCAAAATTTCTACCCTAAACACTTCAACACTCCTTTCAGGTCGTGTTTCACAAAAGTTCATGAGAATTGAGCCTACTTGAGATCAGTCAGATCACATGATCTGTTCAGCTAGTGTTCTCAGAGCAAAAATAATTGGATGAAATTGACGACATATTTTTACTTGAACTGAGATTATTCGCTTACTGTATCTTTATTCTCTATTATAAATAAAAACAGAAAAACCAAAGCGAAGAATATACTAAGATGAAATTGAAGAAAAAAAATAATCAATCTGTGAAAGGATTTCCTTTCTTCTGTCGATTATATTGTTGAATCAATACAAAATCAGGCATGCATGAGTCCGAGTAGTTCATTAAAGCAAAAAACATGTCATACTCTTTTACAAAAACTGATCATTTTTATGTATAAAGTTTCATTTATTAACAACTCTTTCCCCAATGGAATATGTTGCACATTAGAACGTCTTCTCTGCTGGCGCAGTCTCCTATGCTAGTAAACAGCATACCTGAACAATATACAGATGTGTAAACGATCAAATAAGCAAGAGATAGAAACCTAGTATCAATCATACAAACACACTACACTAGTCGAAGATCTTGTCTTCATTCTGTCCAGATTCTTGTTTTTCTTGAATATCAGACAAAATTCTTTGTAATCATAATATCCAGGTAAGATTCTTCATGAGAGGAAAGAAACAAGATTCTTGCCTTTTATTCAAGAAAAACACAATCTTGTCTGATTGATCAGATAAATAAGAATCAGGCAAGAACGACAAGATATTCAAGAATTTTTGAAATTCAGACAAGAATCGTTTTTCTTTTCCTTTCAACGATTCT